>JAQQSZ010006535.1:0-13565 GCA_028646595.1 Phalanger gymnotis
CCCGCAGCTTTTCCCACTAACCTTCTCTCTTGTCTTTGCTCTTTGTGGGTTGAGAGGTCTGGTAGATGCCACAGCTCAGTAATTCAGGATGCTAGGGCACTCTCCACTTGTCTCCTGGTCTGGTAGGTCTGCGTCTGGTCTGTTTGCGCCCTGGGCTCAGCTCAGCTCCCCTCAGCTGGGAGCTGGGAGCTCCGTGCGGGACAGACCTTACCCAGAGACCATCCAGGCTGTCCTGGGCTGGAACCCTGCTTCCCTCTGCCACTTTGTGGGTTCTGCAGCTCTAGAATTGGTTCTGAGCCATTTTTTATAGGTTTTTGGAGGGACTTGGTGGGGAGCTTACGCCAGTCACTGCTTCCCCAAAACTACTTTCATAATAAGAATATATATATTTTGCCTATTAGAATGCTCTTTTTTTCAGCTAATTATCTGTGTGAGGCCAGATTTTTTTCACATACTTCAATTAAAACAACAGATTGCAACAGATTAATGTAAAAGCAGATATGAAAATCCAGTTGTCTTCTATTAAGCCAGATATTAAGGAAAATAGCAAAAATATGTAAAAAAGTGTCACTCTTCTCATGAATGTTTTCTTGTTGTTACTGTTGCTTTGGAAAATACATGGGGGTCATTATTGTTGAGTTTTTATTGTACTAGGTTATTATTATTATTATTTTAAATGAATCAATATATAAATATTTTTAAATGTATATGTTTCCATTTCTAATATAGAATATATCAATAGATGTAACCACGGTTGTGCTGGTGCCAGCTGGAACCAGCCCCGAGACAATTGTTAAATTTTTAGCATAAGCATTTACCCCTTGGAAACTGTCAAAGACTATAAATCATAGCTTGATTTATTATTTTGTTGATTGTCTGGATTTAAGATAGTGGTTAGAAAGCAAATCAAACTCAAAAGTGTCACAACTTTTTTTTGAGAGAAAGAATTGTTAAATATTTATCAGAACACTCAGATACAATCTACGTAAACAACAATTCTTTAAGGTTCTCAATAATTTTTAGGAGTTTATGGAAAAGGGTCCTGAGACCAAAAATTTTATGAACTACTGGCCTAGATAGTTTCTGAGATCTCTTTTAGCTCTAGATTATGGAATTTCCCAATGAAGTCTCTATTGTTTTAGTGAGTTCATAGCAGTTTCAATTGAGTTATTAAAAATTATATTATGATTTTTTTCTTAAAAATTAATATTAGTTTTAATTTATGAAATAAGACAAGCATTTCCATAATGTAGTATAATAAAAAAAATTCCATATGATACTGCAAATCTTTTATGTACAACTTGTTATTCCTTTTGAATATATAACAAAGTTATCATGTAAATTTTTTATATTTTTTCTTTTTTTCTTCCCCCCATCCCAGTCCTAGAGATGGCTACCATTATTATTGATTCAAGGTCCCAGTACCCAGAAATGGATCTAGCACTGTCCATATTTCTGTGTGAGATTAAAAAAAAATCTTTAAATAAAAGTAACTAGTATATGAATAACACTTCTAAACAATGATGTAAGGCTATCAAGATGACTGGTAAAAACATACACCTGTCTGCAATCAAAATCCACACATTTTAAATGAAAATGAATTCATTGTTGGATGCCCTGAAAATATATGGAGAAGAGGAAATTAACATATGGAGAAGGGGAAAGTAAAAGAAAAGGAGGAGTCAGCCATTGCCTCGGGAAATGACAGCTCTCCTTATTTCCAATTTACTTGACGAAGCTCTGATAATACCCTCTGCAGATGTGTCCATCTTTGTCAAGCTCAGGTAAGAGAAAGAGCCTGACCCAAACAGTTGGGTTTCATGGGGGAAACAATGACAAATTCAATTTTAGTTAATTTTTTCTTTTTAAAGGAGGGAGGAATCCTTCAAATTGCCTGATGAGAACCAAACAAGAATGCTACATCTTCCATTATTTTGACATGCAAAGATTTGTGGTAGCACTATATGTCATCAAGAAAGAAGCAAGATGAGGAGTAGAAAACTAGAGAATGAGAAGCCCAGCACAATAGCTAACCAGGTAGCCCTAGTCTAGTCCTTGTCCTTTAGATGCTCTGGGTTCATTGTTCTGGGGTTGCCAGTCTCCTCAATAGCAGAGAAGCTTCCCAGTCCTCTACTTTCACATGCCTCTAAGCTTCCCGAGGAATACTTCTTTTTTTTTTTGGCTTTAGTCTAAGGCAGAAGTTCCCAAACTTATTTGGTCTACCACCCCCTTTAAAAAAATTTACTCAGCAAACCCCTGGAAATCTATTTTCTTTAACCCTTTAATGGTTTTTTAAATTTGTGTCATTTAAAAATATAATTTTTTAAAATGATGTACCTTAAATTTAATGATTTATTGTAAATTTGTGAGTTTTTTCCTGCATTGAAATTTTGATGATGCAGTATTGCATCACGTAACCACATAGTATGGTATTGTAAACAAGTCATTACACACACATATTCCTGCTGATGCATGCTGGACTTCCCAACAATGCACAACACATTTGCCTACTCATACATTCTTGTTAAGACCTGTTGGCAGACTTGACCACTAATCAGTTATAACTTGCATTCTGTGTGTTTATTGGGAAAATAATGTAATCGTTATGACTTTAACTCTTACTCAACAAATGAAACATGTACGAATGGCTTTTCAAAGTTTCCTTCTCTTCTTTTTCCTTACGCTTCCACACTCCCTCATTTTTATTTAACACCCCCCCCGCAACTGTACGCAAGGCTACTACCACCCACCTTGGATCATTCCAGCACCCCTCCCCTCTCTGCCAAAGACCAGTATCACCCACTTTGGGAACCTATGGTCTAAGAGATATCCCTCTGTAGGGAGAAGGGAGGAAGTAAAAAGATTCTCAAGATATGAACATGACTCAAGAAGGGAACAGCCAATTTTAATCCCAAGCAGAAAGGAAACAATAAGCAACGAAAAATCATAGAATAAGTTCCATTGGCAGAGATGCAAATTTGCAGACCTTGTTGGGACAGTTGCCACAAGGCTTCTAATCAGTTATTTTATATTTTAATTGCATTAGTGCAGTTGTACTGAGTATCAATGCCAACTGGGCTCCTTGGTTCCCTGTGATTTCTTGTTCTATGGGCCACTCATGGACAACCTGCTGCTTCCTTTGCCACAGCCAGCAGCGTGCCAGTGCAATTGATCGGGTAGGCCATACGCCTCCACTCTGATGCCTGGGAAGGAGAAAGAAGATGGATGGCTCTTGAGTTCTCATAAGGACCTATATCAAAGGAAAAGAAGACACAACATAGATGAAGTCCTATCCCATATACAGACTTGCCAAGGAGGCCATGATCTCACCAGCTAGTGTGATAGAGGACAAGAAAAGCTCTCCACCAGCCCTCAGAGAATTATCCTTACATATTAAGGCAAGAGAAAGGAGACACTTGAGGAGAGGGACTGCCTCTCTACTATATGCATAGAGTTTCAGCTCAGCAGTCAATTAGAAGTCCTTATGGGAGTCAAGAAGCAGTCTGAGGCTATCTATGCCTCTTCTTGAAGGTGGCAGGAAGGATGGTTCCAACTACCATCTAACAAAGGGTTACTAGAGAAGAAATGTGAAAATGTTTACTTCTATAGTTTATACTTCCTATCCCAGGATTTTTATGACTTAGAACCATTCAGAAGCCCCATGCAGGAGTATGAAAGACTTTTTAAAAAATGTTCTTGAAATGGACTTAAACACCTTTCTGAAATAAACAACTTCAATTCAACACTTACAAACATTTGACTCCTTGGAGGTTTACTCTATTCAAATTTAAAAAGCGTAGACCCCAGTGGCTGTAATCATCTACTATTTATTCTTCCTTTCTCAAGGAGTTTAGCATCTGGCACACAGTCTTCCTCTTCAGTCAGCCATCAGGCATTTATTAAGGGCTTACTTTGTGCTGAGCAGTGAGGATACAAAGGAAAGTTAAAAACGTGGTTGCGTCCTCAAGGAGGTCACCTCCTAATGGGAGAGACAATATGCAAAGAATCACAGACATATGAGATGTGTGCTATGTAAATGAAAGGTGATGTCAGAGAACAGGAACTAGCAACAAGGGAACCAGGAAAGGGCTCCTGCTGCAGGTAGATTTTGAAGTGAGTCTTGGAAGTAGCCATGTGTTTCAATAATCCGTGGGGGTGTAAAACCAACGACAACCAGCACACAGAACACTGCAAAAGCCCAGGTCCTTTTGATCTGCTATACTAAGGAAAGCAACATTAAGGGTTAACAATCTTACTTTAATCCAGCATACAAATATCATTCACTTAGTTCAGGGGAAAAAGCCAGCACCCTGAACTTCAGAGTAAATGCAATCAAATTACAAACAGACCAAATACAATTTGTAGTTACCAACATTTTAGTTCAGCTGGGGAGCTCGACAATGGCTGGTTCTGAGTCATGCATCACTACTGCTACAGCTCAGAGCTCTGAAAAAAGAAAGCCAACCCCTGGTTTTATATATCTTGTTCAGGGTCAAAGGTGAGTCACACATGCAACTCACCCATGTGACCCAAAATCGTCACAAAAATTCGACTTAAGCCTACATAGTCTAAAAGCCTCTGATGTCACAAACATGTCACTCAAACCCATTTTGACTGCCAATATGCTATGGAAGCCAAGAAGATAAGCCTTCCAGCACATTCTAGAAACAAATAAGAAGAGCAAAGAAGAAATTATCTGTCACATCTGAGGGAAAGAGTTCATGACTAAATGAAGGTAAAATAGATAACCTTTATTATGTAAAATATAAAAATATTTGCACAGACAAAACCAAATATAGCTAAAATTAGAAGGGAAACCTAATTGGGGAAAGACCATTGTAGCTAATTTCTCTGAAAAAAGTATCATTTCTATGATATATAAGGAGCTAATTCAAATTTATAAGAATATGCATTCCTCACTTAATAAGTAGTCAAAGATATGAAGAGGTCATTTTCTAAGGAAGAAATACAAGGCATCAATACACATTTGGAACAATGCTCCAAATCACTAATAACTAGAGAAATGCAAATTAAAGCAATTCTGAGGTTCTACCTGTTACCCATCATATTGGCAAAGTTAACCAAAAAAGGCAAATTATGAATGTTGGAGGAACTATAAGAAAATAGGCACATTGATGCACTATTTGGTGGAGCCATCAATTAATCCAGCCATTCTGGAAAGCAATTCTGACTGGGCCCCAAAAGCTACGAATTATAATCACTCGGTGATGTCAGTGCTAGGTTTATGCTTCAAGGAGTTCAAAAAAAGAAAGGGAGAAAGCCCATGTGTATAAAAATTTTGTAATAGCTCTCTTTGTAGTGACCAAGAACTGGAAATTAAGGGGGTGTCCATCAGTTGGGGAATGGTTGAACAAGTTACATCATATGAATGTAATGGAATACTATTGTGTTATAAGAAATGAAGAGACAGTTTCAGAGAAACCTGAGAGGACTGTATGAACTGATGCACACTGAAGTGAGCAGAATCAGGAGAACGATTTATGCAACAGGAACACTATTGTGAAGGCAAACAATTTTGAAAGAGTTCAGAATATTGATGAATGTAATGATCAACAGTTATACCAAATTTTCCACAGTGAAGCCTGTTAACTTACTTGTAGTATAAATTGAGACACACTTTTTGGACATGATTGATATGGAAATTTGTTTTGCTTGACTATGTGTATTTGTAACAAGAATTTTATCTTTTCTTTTTTGGAAGTGGTGGAGAAATGGGAGAGAGAGAAGATAAATTTTTAAATGAAAAAAAATTAAATTAACAGTAGCAGGAGGCTGCATAGGGAGGTGGTGTGGGGTAGTTGTATAGGGAATTCCCTAACACCATGGGTTTGATCTAAGTAGAAGCCTCATTGAACTGTGTCTGAGGAGTACCTTTTAATATAAAATTGAATTATTTGTCTGGGAATCAATTCAGCAATTGGTTCTTCCACAACAGGTGTTAACCACAGGTGTTATACAACACGCAGGGACAAATAAAGGAATTCTACCATCTGGATTTGAGTAGAGGTCACTGCATGTCTGATACCAAAGGAGACGTTTTGTTCAACTTGTCTTTATGTAAATAAATTCTGAAAATTTGACCACTGTCACAGTGCCGCAAACGTACAATAGTTACTAGAATTTTTTTGCTAGAATTCTTATTATTCCACTTCAGCAAATGTCTTTGCTTTGAATTAACCATGTCCTCTGATCAGCCTGGCCGGGAGAAGTTATGAGGTGTCATTTTAGCACCCTATGTAATTAACTCCACTACTCAATTAACTGCAATGGCTCCCTATCATTTCTGCTAAAGAAAACTCCTCTATTTGTCATTTAGTGCACTCTAAAACCTGGATCAAACCTACTTTTCCTGCTTTATTACATATTACTTTTTTTTTGTACACTCTTAGGTCCAGTCAAACAGATAGACATTTCCCCTGCCTAGAGAGCACTCCCTCCTGACCTCTGGGTTTTAGAATACTTACTTTTGTTTTAAGTTCAAGATCTACCTTCTACATCAGATTTTTCTTTTTTGGAGAATTTTATTTTGGCTTTGGATTATTTATTTAGTATTTAATTTATTTTCAGTTTTCATCACTCATTTCCATAGGTTTTAAATTTTCTCCCCTTTCCTCTCCCCTCCCTCCCCAAGATGGCTCATAATCCAATATGTGCTCTACACATACTTTGCTATTAAACATATTTTCACATTAGTCACGTTGCATATAATAATTATAACAAATGGGGGAAACCATGAGAAAGAAAAACAAAATAAAACAAAACAAAAGAGAAAAGAGTCTGCTCACTCTGCACTCTGATTCTACAGTTCTTTCTCTCGATGTGGATGGCATTTTCCAACATTAGTCCTTGGGAAAAGTTTTAGGTCCTTAAATCTCTGAGAAGGGCTAAGTCTATCAAAATTAATCCTCACACAGTGTGGCTGTTAACTGTGTACAATGTTCTGCTGGCTTTGTTCACTTCACTCAACATCAGTTCATGTAAGTCTTTCCAGGTTTTTCTGAAGTCTGCCTACTCATCATTTGTTATACACAATAGTATTCCATTACATTCATATACAACAACTTGTTCAGTCATTCCCCAATTGATGGGCATCCCCTCGATTTCCAGTTCTTGGCCACCACAAAGAGAGCTTCTGTAAATATTTTTGTACATGTGGGACCTTTTCCTATTTCTATGTGGCAAATATCACTAGATATAACTCACACAAACAAAAACTCTTCCTCAATAATTTTTTTAGAGTGTAAAGGGTATTGAGGCCAAAAAGTTTGAAACCTGCTGCTCTATAGGAATGAACTCAGGAGAGGCTGTGTACATGAACTCCTTGTGGGCTGTGCTGAAGAACCCCTTCATGCTGGTGGTGACCATCAGGAGGTCACAGCACTATCTCACCCTCAGGATAAAAAAAATGGAACCTCTGCAAAGTCATACAAATGAATGCATGCATAAAGCATTTTAAAAATGTTTTATTTTTTCCAACTATATGTAAAAACAATTTTTAACATCTGATTTTTAAGATTTTGTTCCAAATCTCTCCCTCTACCCGCCATGAGAAGGCAAGCAATTTTATATAGATTATACATGTATAGTCATGCAAAACCTATTTCCATATTAGCCATGTTGTGAAAGAAAACACAGACAAAAAAAAAACCAAGAAAAAGAAAGTTAAAAAAAAATATGCTTCAATCTGCTTTCAGACTCTGTTCTTTCTCTGGAGGTGGATAGCATTTTTTTTTTTTTACCATAAGTCAAAAGGTAAGAATTCAAAGAAAGTGGATGATTAGCTACAAAATTATAAAATACCCAAATTAAGAAAACACATGTTAAGACCTTAATTTCCAAAAGAAAGAAAGGGGGAAGGAAGGAAGGAAGGAAGGAAGGAAGGAAGGAAGGAAGGAAGGAAGGAAGGAAGGAAGGAAGGAAGGAAGAGAAAGAAAAAAAGAAAGAAAGAAAGGGAGGGAGGGAGGAAAGAAGGAAGGAAGGAAGGAAGGAAGGAAGGAAGGAAGGAAGGAAGGAAGAAAGAAAGAAAGAAAGAAAGAAAGAAAGAAAGAAAGAAAGAAAGAAAGAACGAAAGAAAGAAGGAAAGAAAGAAAGAGAAAGAAATCAAACAAATCATAAATGAATTGATAAAGCAGGAGTGGAAAAAACTGGCATTCATGGAGTATTAAAAGAGATCTAAGAATGCCTAATGATGCAACCCCCTTCTGTATATGTGCTAATAATCCTTTTGTACCAGGGCTATCATTTCCATTATGACAATCTCATCATCTGAGATGATGCAAGCATCCTTTTTTGTCATGGCTATGATCTCAGAATGCTGCAACACATAAGTGTGTTTCCAAGATGGGATGTAACTTATGCTGGAAATTAAACATTATCTCTAGTTTTTCTTAAATTACGCTGTCAGCTCAACCCAGACACCTGATCACTTCCATCTTATTTTAAATTTATCAAGGATTCTAGGATTTTCCTGACCCTAGACTATATGAAAAATAACCCTTGTTCTGTGGAAACCCCGTAGCCTGTGGTAGCTTTCTCAGCTCCATCAGCAGAAAAATTTAAAATGTATGAAGACAGTGAAGTGAATATCTAAGGCTTTGATTTCTATACACAGTGATTTTCCACCCCGGGACAAGAGTTCCAGTTACATTTTCTCAACTGACAGCTGCCAAAGGATAGAATATCCACTCTAAGGTTTTCCATTAAGTTTTCCACTTTTATGTTTGATAATTGTGCATTTCTTACAAGCTGATCCCCCACAATCCATGCCCTTAAATTCCAACTCCTGATGAGACTCATACAGATGTGATACAGAAATTTAGCTGGGGCTACACACAGTTTTGGATACATGCAAAGTATATCTTTGGATGGAGTCAGATTCTTTGAAAGGCCCCAGATAAAAGAAATACTTGGTATCTTTTTCAACATGAATGCAACAGATTACACTCCAGACACCCGGGCATTTGTTTAGGAGACATGGTTTAAACAGCTGTCACAAAGTTTCCAACCCTTGAATTCTCTCCGTTCTGTAGCTGCTGCACACTCATGCCATAGCATGAGGCATTAGAATGACAAAGGGTGCTTCCCCCATTTAGACATGTTGGTGACAGACAAGTCTGGCAGAAACCCAGGCAGCTTTGGTTCTGCCCAAGTCTGTATGAAGTGTGATACCACCAAAGCTTCAGCATCTGGACCAATAAGTAACTTTATATCCAGTGTCCTCAAATAATGCTCCTAATATAACAGCAGAGAAATAGTTTTTGACAGGTGCTGAATCCTGGTGGAAAAATGTTACCTCTCACTTTCATTGTGATAACAAAAACTTGTTCATCACAAGTGTCAGTGTATAATGAAGCAATGAAACCTATTTGTACAAGTGGGCATGTGTCTGCAGCCTTTTCTTAAGAGAGGTGTGAGGTTAACATTCGTGTGGTTTAAATGTCCAAGATGGTGTCTTTCACATCAATCACCTGGCCAGGAATAGGCTTCATTACTTCATGAGAGCCTCAATTTTTCAACTCAGAAGATCCGGTTTGGACAAGGTCCAAAGGCCAAGGGGCAGGGCTTATGATAGCTAGCAATGGTCTTGAGGACTGTGTTGGACAGGCTGAAAGAGAAGGGCCAATGATGTTACAGGATAGGCAAGACCTGAGTTTCATGAATGGTTCTAGACAAAGCTTAGCATTTTGACAGGTAGTATGGCTCCTTACAACTTGACTCTAGTGTCTGAACCCAGTTGCTTATGAAGGATGCCCTGGACAGAAAGAGGAAATTTTGGAAGAAGAGGTTAGTTAAGAGAAAAGATGATGAATTCGTGTTTGGTCTGTTCAGTTTTAAATGCCAATTTAGTACCCAGGTGGGAATATCAAACAGGCAATTGCAATGCTGTCTGGGATTTAGGGGAGAGATTCAGGGTATGTTATTTTTGAATGCATAATGAAAATAATTAAAATGGGCTCCTGATTATGGGAGGTGGTGATATCACAGAGAACACAGAGATGATTGCAGAGAGAAACAGAGATAGAGAGACAAAACACAAAGACGGAGACAGAGAACCATGTAGTGAGCAGAAGAATAAGAAAATACCAGAACCTTTAAAAAGATGCCAATACTAATGATAGAATTGGCTTTATGTCTCTTTAGCAAAACTGAGCAATAAGAAGTTGTCGTTCAGTTGTGCCTGACTCTTCATGACCCTTTTTGGGGTTTTCTTGGCAAAGATACTGGAGAGGTTTCCTATTTCCTTCTCTAACTAATTTTACAAACGAGGACACTGAGGCAGAGTTAAGTGACTTGCCCAAGGTCATCCAGCTAGTAAATGCCTGCAGCCAGATTTGAACTTAGGAAGAGTCTTGCTGATTCCAGACCAGGCACTCTCTGCACTATGATGCCACCTAGCTGCTATAAGAAGTTAAGTTTATAATCCTGCACATTTTATTCATTGGTATACAATGCAAAAATTGTACTCAAAAGAATGTTGTGTTGTGTTGTGTTTTCTTGGGTTGTGCTAAGCTATTGCCTATCTTTGTGATTTGAATAAGAGATAGAGAGGGGTGAAGAGTGATGGGATATAATGCACACAAGAATGTTCTATTTGGTTAGATCAAGTCAAACACCTGTGGAAAGGGAAGGACAAAGGGAAGCCTACTACATGCCAGGCACTGCATTAAGCTCTTTTTACAATTACCTCATTTCATCCTCCCCACAACCCTGCAAGGGATGTAATATTATTACCCTAATTTTACAGTTTAAGAAACTGAGGCAAACAGAGATTAAATGATTCGTCCAGTGTCACACAGCTACTAAGTGTCTGAGACTGGATTTGAACTCAGGTCATTCTGACTCAGGACCCAGTGCTCTATCTACTGAACCACCAGCAGCCTACTAGTGAAGAGTGAATAACTTCATGAGAAACGACGTAGAACACTCTGGAACATTTTAAAATTTGGACATTCAGGCAGGTGATCAATGGAATAAAAGGAAATTCTTCTTTCTAAAAAATTGAGATTATTGCTTAAATGGTTTCCCTGGTAGAAGAATATTTCTCTTTTCTCATTTTCATCCCTTGAAAATTCAGGTTACTCTGGGACCTTTGGAGCCATAGCTATAGGAGAAAAGGAGATTTAGCGTTACCCACAAATCCTGGTTGCACAATGACTCGGCATGTAAGGAAAACTGACTCTATGACAACATTCCTGTGTTGTTCCAACATTCTGGGGGTATGGAATTCCAGCTTCTCTCACCCTTGTGTTTCTCCTAAGTACTGACAGCCTCATCCTATTTGGTGAATGGGACCCAGAGACCAATTTACAGGTTGTGACTAAAGAGCTTAGGTTGAAGCCCAGTCCCTGACAGTCAATGTAGGCTCCCTGGGACTCTGGCAAGTGGAAGAATCCTTTGTCTTTGATTGGATGTGGGGGAAAAAAGAGAAGAGTCCTAGCTAGCCTTCTGTTTACTGTGTCATTCAAACATTTCCTGAGAAAAGAGGTCAGAGAAGGAATTTGGCCTTTAAAAAATGTAACCATTAAAAAAAACATGACCATGTCCTCTTACTAAGAACTGCAAATCACATTCTTCATTCACAAACAGGACTACATCTGTTACTACAGGTGCTACCTTCCTTTGCAAAAAGGTCTTGGCTTCTAAATGTAAATCAAGATTAATTGAAATAACAGCAAAATCCTATGACATAAGGTACATCCACATAAATCAATAGCTTTCCTACATGTAACTGATAACATGGCAAAATGAGCCAAAAAAGAGGAAATCCATTAAAAATAACCACAGGAGCTATAAAATGATTAGGAGTGTATCTTCCAACTCATGGACGTATGAATCTATAAAATAGTCTTTGTAGAAATAAAGACATTGAAGCAATTGGAGAAATACTAAATGTTCATGGATAGATCAACTCAATACAACAACAATTTTAATACCACTTACATTAATTGATTTAATCAGTAACATATCAATTAAACTGCCAAAACAATATTACATAGAGCTAGAAAAAATAATAACAAAATTAATTTGAAGGAGCAAAATGTCAAAAATCCCAAGGATAATTTTTTTTAATGCAAAGAAGGGAGATCTTTCATTACTAGATCTCAAAATGTGCTATGAAGCAGTAATTGTTAAAATGATTAGATACTTGTTTAAAAAGAGAGAAGCTGATCAGAAGAACACAATAGGAACACAACAGGTAAAGATAAGCAAACACAGGAGTATAGGGTTTGATAAATCCAAAGACCCAAATTACCCCAGTAAAGACCCTATAATCGAAAAAAGTCCAGAAAAACTACACAGCAGTCTGGCAGAAATTAATTTCAGACCAATATCTCACAGCATATACCAAGAGAAACTCCATGTGGATCTGTGACTTGGACGTAAAAAGTTACATAAACAAATCAGAAGAGCAAAGAAAAAAATTACTTTTCATTTTTTTTCAGGAGGGGAAGGCAGGGCAATTGGGGTTAAGTGACTTGTCCAAGGTCACACAGGTAGTAAGTGTGTCATGCCTGAGGCCGGATTTGAACTCAGATCCTCTTGACTTCAGGGCCGGTGCAGTACTCACCGCACCACCTAGCTGCCCCAAGAAATTACTTTTCAGATCTATGGGGAAGATAAGAGTTCATAACTAAACAAAAAGTTATCACAGAAAATAAAATGGACAATTTTTATTATGTAATTTTTAAAAAAATTGTACAAACAAATCTAATATAGTAAAAATTAGAAGGGAAGCCATAACTAAGAAAAATTTTACAGGTATCTTTACAAGTATCTTTGATGTCTTATTTTCAAGGTAAGTAAGGAATTGATTCAAATTTATAGGACTAACCATACACAAGTGGTTAAAATATATAAATGGTCAGTTATCAAAGAAGAAACAAAATCTATCAAGAATCATATGAAAAAAGAATGCCCTAAATCACTGCTATTTAGAGAAATGCACACTAAAGCAACTCAGAGGTTCTACCTTACCCTTACCAAACTGGGAAAGATGACAAAAGAGGAAAATGGCAAACGATGGAGGGATTGTGGAGAAACAGGATCACTAGTGCACTGTTGGTAGAGTTATAAATTGGTCCAGCCATTCTGGAAAGTAATTGGGAACTAAGCTCCAAAAGTTAATAAATTCTGTATTACCTTTGTGTGTGTCTGTATGTATGTATATGTATATATGTGTATACATATATACACACTGCATATATATATATGTACACATTATATATATATGTATTTCTTTGCCAACCCTATACCACCATCACCACCCCAAAAATCAAAAAGGAAAAGGATCTATATATACAAAACTATTTATAGCTGCTCTTTTTTTTAAAATGACAGTCAAACATTGGAAGTGAAGGAGGAATGTGTCCTCCTATGGGGGAATAGCTAAACAAATTGGGGTATATGTAGTAGGAAGGCCGAATTTATGATCTCAAATATAATCATGTATATGTTTGAATGGTCCGAAATCGCAAGGTATGAGAGATTCTCTAAGGAGAAAACAACAAGAAATTTATTTAGGCCCCACCGCAGCAAAAACTTGA
>JAQQSZ010006536.1:0-13565 GCA_028646595.1 Phalanger gymnotis
TACCATACATACTCAATTGGGTATCTTACCCCACAGGAAAGAAGGAGGAAGAAGATAAAAAGGGGGGGGGAATGATAGAAGGGAGGGCAGATGTGGGTGAAGGTAATCAAAAACAAACCCTTTCAAAAAGGGACAGGGTCAAGGGAGAAAATTCAATAAAGGGGGATAGGTTAGGAAGAAGCAAAATATAGTTAGTCTTTCACAACATGAGTTTTGTGGAAGGGTTAAACAATAATGATACGCATGTGGCCCATGTTGAATTGCTTGACTTCTTAGGGACTGTGGGTGAGAAGGGAAAAAGGGGAGAGAATTTGGAACTCAAAGTTTTAAAAACAAATGTTCAAAAACAAAAACAAAAAAGTTTTTGCATGCAACTAGAAAATAAGATACACAGGCAATGGGGCATAGAAATTTATTTGCCCTACAAGAAAGGAAGGGAAAAGGGTATGGGAGGGGAGTGGGGTGACAGAAGGGAGGGCTGACTGGGGAACAGGGCAACCAGAGTATATGCCATCTTGGAGTGGGGGGAGGGTAGAAATAGGGAGAAAAGTTGTAATTGAAACTCTCGTGCAAGTCAATGCTGAAAACTAAATATATTCCATAAAAAATTTTTTTAAAAAAAGAATGGTTTAAGAGGAGTGAAGGATAGGAAGGGATGGAATGAAAAGAGATTATGGTCAGATGTAGACATGTCAGTTTTAAATTAGGGAAGTAGGATATTTTCAGAGTCTGGGATTCATTATGTGACTATCCATAGAATACCTTCCTTCCTTCAAGATGTGGCTAAAGCACCATTTTCTACAGGTTGTTGTTGTTCATCCTTTATTCTCAAAGATGACTGATGACATTGGGACGGTGATGTCTTGACTTGCAAGTGAATTGGATTTAAGTGAGGCAGAGCCATGCAAAGTCATCAGCCTTACTCTCTCCTCCAGAGTCATCAGAGTCCAGTGGCAAGACATAGGTTAAGACAACTGTGGTGGCCCCCATCTTCTACACGAACTAACCCTTGTTAGTGCCTTCCTTTCTTACTTTGTATTTATTCTCTTTAAATTTGTCTCTTTTTAGAATAAATAAGCTGCTCGAGAGGAGGGATTGTTTCATTCTTTGTATTTGTACTCCCAGCTCCTATTCAGCCCCTGACACATAGTAGGCAGTTAACAAATGCTTGTGGTCAGTTCATTATTTGATGGTAGTTTTCATGCTGGTCTGAACTAATTGAATTGTTTCAACATCAGTTTTCCCCTAGCTACCTTATGGAATGAGAGCCAGCAGGAATTCCAGAGCGGCCCAAAGTGTATAAGCCTCTATTAGTGAAGTGAAAACTATCCCTTGTCCAAGAATTACATGCACGTTGTCATGCTGTCAACTGCTTGAGTTAGTCTTGCAGAAGAATATACAACTCAGGTTTTCTAAGGTGTAATCACACACCCAAGGATCCATCCCACGGGACTTCTTCGGGATTTGAGTTCATCTGGGAAGTACACATACAAGGTTGACCTCAGCACTGAGGGCACCTACAGTTTAAATGTGAAATGGATGGGTGCTACCACTATCTGAAAGTTGTATTGAAAGCATGGTATGAACAATGTGATTTGTTTGTTTCACTTGCTTTTAATGATATTTGAAGCAGTGGGCTTTATATTGGAGCTTACAGCACAGCAGCACAGCAGGAATTCAAGTACCAAGTGAAGCATTTAGGTGAAGCATTTGTTGACAGCTTTTCTTCCCCTGTGTTTATTTTCTCAATAGAACAAAAGCTCTTCTTCCAGAATAGTGGCAACATTCAAGAGCTTATATAAAACTGGAACAGGGTGGTGGTGGGAAATGGCCCAGTATTCAATGAATCAGTCACTTGAAAGCAATCAATTCATCATTGGATTTTTAAAAGGAAATTCAAGGCCAGATCTGTCACCCTCCTCTAACTCTGTTGCTCTTTCTTTCTTTCTTTCTTTCTTTCTTTCTTTCTTTCTTTCTTTCTTTCTTTCTTTCTCTCCTCCTTTCTTTTTCTCTTTCTCTTCCTTCCTTTTCTCCTTCCTTCGTTTATCCTCCCCTTTCTTTCTTTCTCTCTTTCTTTCCTTCCTTCCCTTCTTTGTTTCTTTCTTTTTCTTTCTCTTCCTTCCTTCCCTTCTTTGTTTCTTTCTTTTTCTTTCTCTTCCTTCCTTCCCTTCTTTGTTTCTTTCTTTTTCTTTCTCTTCCTTCCTTCCCTTCCTTGTTTCTTTCTTTTTCTTTCTCTTCCTTTCTCCCCTTCCTTGTTTCTTTCTTTTTCTTTCTCTTCCTTTCTCCCCTTCCTTGTTTCTTTCTTTTTCTTTCTCTTCCTTTCTCCCCTTCCTTGTTTCTTTTTCTTTCTCTTCCTTTCTCCCTTTCCTTGTTTCTTTTTTTTCTTTCTCTTCCTTTCTCCCCTTCCTTGTTTCTTTCTTTTTCTTTCTCTTCCTTTCTCCCCTTCCTCCTTTCTTTTTCTTTCTCCCCTTCCTCCTTTCTTTTTCTTCCTCTTCCTTTCTTCTCTTCCTCTCTTCCTCTTCCTCTCTTTCTCTTCCTCTCTTTCTCTTCCTCTCTTTCTCTTCCTTTCTTCCTCTTCCTTTCTTCCTCTTCCTTTCTTCTCTTCCTCTTCCTTTCTTCTCTTCCTCTTCCTTTCTTCTCTTCCTCTTTCTTTCTTTCTCTTCCTTTCTTCTCTTCCTTTCTTTCTTTCTCTTCCTTTCTTTCTTTCTCTTCCTTTCTTTCCTTCCTTCCTTCCTTCCTTCCTTTCTTTCTTTCTTTCTTTCTTTCTTTCTTTCTTTCTTTCTTTCTTTCTTTCTTTCTTTCTTTCTTCCTTCCTTTCATCACTTTCTCCCTCTCTCTTTTCCTTCTTTTGAATAATACAGATCCTTAAAAAAAAGAGCTCTCATTCCAGATCCATGGTCAGGGTTCAGTTCATGCTAAAACCAGAGTCCATAAAAGCAAAGAAGAAGCCAGGGAATAAAATAAATCACCAAACAATGAAACAACTTCAAAGCCTTTGGCAGACTGTCGATGTGGAACTGATTAAACTTGCATCTGAGGTTACTTGGGAGATGAGTCCATTGACTTGCCATAGGCTGCAACATGGAACTCATTGAACCCAGAGGAAAGCCAACCCACACACTTTCTGGTGCCCTGCACGATTAAGTAAATGACATATTCTTTGATTGTCCCAGAGTTGGCATTGAGTTAACATCTCCTACTTCATTAATATGCATTGCTGTGTGATCCCATTCCCAATTGGGCCCTCAGCTAGGAACAAACAACCTCCGGAGAGCTGATAGATTACATAAGCTGGGGATCTTGGAATGGTTTCTAATTAAATGTTGTAAATAACAAGGAATCTATAATTTACTTTGATTTGTTCCAACTGTTTTTAGTAAAATTTCTGATGTAAGAGGACAATGTTTCAGTGAATAGCAATGGAACAATTGTTCCCTGTTTATTCACCACCTGCTATTGTCTACTAGTCTAAGGCTAACTGAGCCCTCTGCTGCTGAACACCAACCTGAGCCTTGGCATGTGCATGATAAAGTAATTTCTGAGTTGAGGTGAAATCTACTACAAATCAACAAGCTTTTAGCTCTACAGTTAGTAGTCTGCTCTGATTTCATAAAAGACTGAACAGGAGAATGATGGGGAGATGGTGTTGGGCTTGATCCTTTTCAGGAGTGACTTTCTTATGACTTTTATTTTTTGGACTTCTTAGAGGAAGTTGAAAATGTCTGAGTCAGCAAGAAATAGAAGGCGCATTGCGTCTAAAAGGCAATAGCAACTGAATGGAAATACTCAGAAATGGCCATTGGATTTATATATTTTTTTGAAGCGGAACCTGGTATCTTAGTTTTATAAATTTATTCATGGCTTTTGTTTTTTACAATAAAATTACTTCCGTATATCCATCATCAGCCCCATTTCTCATGGAAACTTTTAACAAAGAAAAACAGATAAATGAAATCAACCCACACAAAACCACATCTGAAAGAATATGTGATGTTTTAAAAGTGGGATCCCCTACCTCTCTATCAAGAGGTAGGAAATATATTTCATCATTTATCCTCTAGAAACAATATTGGTCATTATGTTTAATCTGAGAGAGGCATCATAGGATGAGAGCTGGTCTTGAAGCCAGGAAGACTTGGATTTGAGTCATACTTATGACTCATAATGGATGTGTGACCCTGGGCAAACCACTTAATCTTTTAGTTTTCTCTGTAACACTTAAAAAAAAAAGAGTTGCAGAGAAGGTGCCAACCTGTATTGGTTCCCTCACCTGGAAGTTCCCTATATCAAGGAAATCACAGTTCTAGCCTAGTTGCTGTTCCTACATTTACTGTTTAGCTGTCTTTTGGTGTTATTTTTATTTACTTCGTTGTAGCCAGGGTGCATATTGTTCTCCTACGTGGTTTTTTCCCCTCTGGATCAGTTCACAGAAGTCTTCCTATTTTTAAAAAATTACTTACCTTTACTTCATTTTTTTTATGGTTGCTTGAATTTGCATTTTAGTACCTTGAGCTCATCTAGTCCAACTTTCCCATTTTACAGATGAGGTCCAGAGGACTAGAGAAGTTGAGCTACTTGCCCAAGGTCACATAGACAGTAAAGAACTGAAATTCAAACCCAGGTCTTCTGACCCCAGACTCATTGGTCTTTGTATTATACATCCCATGCTGTGATCTGGCTGATTAATGTCAAAGCATCAAATGTGATTTTTAAGGGAACAGGGCAAATCTTATTTCTAGCAAATCTAGGCTCAAATGTAAGTTAGGAAAAAAAGTCAGGAATGGTTTCTTTGAACACACTCCAAAACACGAAAGGTTTGGCTCTAAAAATCCTCCAGATTTTAATGCTTCTGAGGGTCTTTTTTAAATCTTCAATTTGTGACATAAAAAAAAAACAAAGGAAAGAAAAGCTTCATTATTTCAAATGCGATGTTACAGGTTTTTGGTTCTTAATGTAGGCAAAGTTCTTTTAGTACTTTAAAAACACTCAAACAAATGTAAACAATAGAAGAAATGGTAGTTACCCATGTTGTTATCCTTAATTTTTATAAGGTTTTTTGCACCATTGCTATATTTATGAGCCCATAAGAATATCACCAATTCATGTGCAAAGCATGACATAGGAAAATAATTTATTCAGTGAATATGCACTCACACTATACATAGTAACATGTAAAGAGACTTTATTGCATCATTTGCCAACTCATGGCAGTCAATCTGTCAGTTAATTACAATTAATTCTCAAAACATAGCTGAATGTATTCTGGGTGGTGAAGTCGTAAGATGTATTAACAATAGTTTGCATTCTCCATTCATGGCATTAAGAATAACACATTGCATGGAGCTAAATAACTTTGACAGAACATTGACATGTTTCTCCTTCTTTTTCTAAAGGACACATCAATTCTCTACTCCTCTCAACCAAGTAAACAAAATAAAATTACATTCTACTTCCAAAAGAATTAAGAAAATTCAGATTTAATTCCAATGAACAGTGTTGAACAAGCGCCACAGAATAGATTGAGCAAATTCTTGCATCTTGAAGCCATAATAACAGATTCTTGGGGCAACAATATTTACCCCTCTTCATCACTCTAAAAGCTCATGTTACCTGACAAGATACATTGTAAACTTTATTTTTGGGTGGGTGGGTGAGGCTCCTATAAAGCCAACGAGTTCAAGTTTTATTTTCATCTTTAGTGCTAGCATTTATTAGTATCTAGTATTTTAAGCAAAGCATTAAAAATGACTAACAATACATATTTATTGTCACTGCAAAGGTAGGGTAATCTTTGGCCCAGGATTCCCAAACTCTAGATTTATAATTTTAGGGTCAGATCCTAGAGACTAAAGGGGCTTCCATATGGAGTTTACTCTGGAAAATTTCTCACAACAACCCCTCAGTATACAGTTGACTTTTCCCCTATGCCTCTACTTTGAGGGGCTACAGTAGGGAAAAGGCTAAGGGAATTAGAGAGGAAGTAATGTATTTCTGTGGACCAGAAAAAGGCTTGGAGGAAAAGCAATCTGGAGACCCAGAATGATTGACGTGTGATCATTCCACTCAGCCTGTTCCATGATAGGTCAGTTGTGTCTAGACAAAGTCAGAGGTTCTAGACCTTCCCTTCCCTTCCCTAGACACTGAGATGGAGAAAGAATGAACCCTTCTAAATTTCAGTTTTCACCAGGTCCCATGATTCAAGATCCTGTGCTGTGTGTGGGCTGGGAAATCTGATTCAAAAATTTTTGTGCCTGTAACTGATGAGTAGGCCTAAGGGAAATGTGAATTAAGTATGCTTTGAGAATTTTGTCATTATACTCCTTTGCTTTCTCATGGAGGGATTCAAACTATATGTTGTTTAAGACTCCTTGGTATAGATGGATCCTATATCTGGGGAGATTTCCTGAGTTTAGGAGACTGGTGAGCATGCAGACACTTAATGAATATTTACTCTTTGTTATTTTGCACTGTCCTCTTGTTACTAATGTTTATTTACTTATCGAGTCTATGCCAAGAATAAAAACATATGTGGCATTTCAGCATGTGTTTCTGCTTCTGTGGAGAGCCAACTCCTTCATAGCAAGGTCACAAGATTGGCATTCATTGAAATGCAGCATGGTAAAAAAAAAAAAAAAGGAGTGGGGTTAGCCACTGGGTAGAGGGCCAGAACTCATTTTGAATGAGGATAGATCCACAAAAGCACATACCCCTAGACAGGAAGAGGCAAGAAGTGAGGGACAGAAAGTCTCAGACTCTGCAATATGGCACTTACTCAGCACTCCTGCCCCTGAGGGACATGTGCATGTTAGGGTATACTCCATATAGGGGTACTCCAGTAAGGAGCTATCAAATTTATGAGTTCAAATCCCAGCTTTGCCACTTATTAGTTGTATGAGTTTGAGTGTTTACTTCATCTTTTGATTCTCAGTTTCTTCTGCTATAAAATGAGGCAATCAGGCTAGATGACCACCATTACAGCTCTAAGTCTGTGATCCTATGGTCCTATGTATGCAAAAGAGATAGAAAGGACTAATGGTTAGGGGGATATCGCCTTCATGGTCAAAACTTTGATATGAATGCCTCTGAATTTGGAGGGCCATTTCTATGGGTCTAGACACCCTCATTATGGTAATATTTTTGTAGAGATGTCCTTCCTTAACCCATTCCATTCCTGAACAGAGGTTTAGAATAGAGATTTGTTTCATTAATTTGAATTAGAATTTGCTAGTTAAGTATCTCCTGTTAACACAGGATATGTAGCCAATATCATAAAAGAGGTTTCTCAAATTAAGGAGGGTCTTTTTTTTGGTCAAGTGGAGGAAGACTTATTTTGGTTGATCTCAAAGGGCAGAATTTGAATCAATGGGTTGAAGTTACAGGAAGATACATTTTTACTTGGCATAAACTCTTAGAACAATAGAAGGCTTGTCTCCCCAAAGAGATCTCCCAATCACTGGGAAAATTTAGATAGCGACTAAGTGACTATTTTGTTCTGGGATATTATGGAGCGATTTCCTGCATTGGGAGGGAGATTGGACTAGACGGTCTCAAAAGTCTCTTCCAATTAGAGTCTAAAAGTGTGGAAATTGTGGTAGGAGCAGAGGACTCATGTTTGAATCCTCATTTTCTGCTTACCATTTGTGCAATTTTGAGCATGTAACTTAATCATCCAGATCCTCAGTTTCCTCATTTGAAAAATGAAGGAGTTGGGTTGGATAATCTCTAAGTTCCCTTCCAGTCTTCAATCTGTGATTCTAAACCAAAGATTTATGTGTCTTTACCACAATTCTTTTCTTTACCCTCAGCCTTTAATTTGAACAGGCAAAAATCCTGTATGTACACGATAGATTGCATCTTGATAGAATGTGGACTATTATGATGATGAGTCAATTGTTCAAAATGCCATTTGTATCTAAAGTCAGACTCATAATTACTTTGTGGCAAGATTTTTCATTTCAAATCCATTGGAAATTTAGTTCTAAAAAGATCCTGGTCACAGCAGCCTGTGTCACTTTGAACAGGATTTATAATGTTGGTTTTGTTTAGAAAAATTATCATTAGCTGTTAATGGAAATCAAATTGTATTTCCATCTATTTCATGTCAGTCACACTTTAGTTTTATAGAGTAGCTGCCGAGATCCAACTCCTCATTTTCTCATTCATGTTGTATATAAGGTATGAAAAAGGCATAGCAAGAATGTGGGGTGGATGATTAATGTATTCTAAAGCCTTTACTCCTGAAAAGGAGGAAATTGCATATTTGCTTCTGCTTTTAGTCCATTGACTAAATTCTTTATTGGAATTATTATTATAATGCACTCTTGTAAGAATTATTCTTTCTTTCTGCAGAGAATGCCTGGCAATTAAACCAATTGAGTCCTGTAGAGATTTCTTGCTAAAGGATCTATTTCTCTGTGTCAATCAGAGTATTTTCAGATAGGCTTCTTGAGAAGGAAAGAATTGTATTGTTGTGTTGTAAAATGTTTTTGAAAAGAATACATGCCACAAAATGGATCATGATAGCTTATTCTTATTAAGGAATTATAATAGAGTAGGATGTCTTCGATGCCTCAGGTTATTAGGGAAAAGGTTATATTTTCTAAATCTGTTAAAATGCTATTTAACATCATTCACCTATGCAGAAAAACATGAAATTATTAATAGTAGCTCACATTTATATAGTACTTTAATGTAATCAAAATGTTTGCTTTCACAACAGCTCCCTAAGGTAGGTCTTACAAATACTGTTATTCTTCCAATTTCACATATGAGGAAACTGAGGCTCATGGATGTTAAATGTCCTTTCCAAAGTCACAGACCTAGTAAGGGTAGGATCAGGATTAGATCACAGTGGTTCCTGATTCCACGTTCAAGATTCTTTTCTACTATACTGTACTACCTTTCAAAAAAAGCATAACTTTTATCTTGGTTGATTTATCAAATTTTGTGATGTATGATTTTTCTTTTTATACTAGTCATTTCCTCATAAACTTCTCCTACACTGAATCCTCCCTTGTCACAAAGAAAAACCATCAGATAAAACCAGCGAATTGACTATCACATTCTGTATCCTTGTTTGCCACATTCTGTACCCTTGTTTGCCACATCCTTACCTAAGAAGTGAGAACTGTTTCATCATACTGCTAAATCTTTTACTATTTTCATTTATGTTATTGGAGTCATTGTATATAATCTCCAGTTCTGCTAATTTTACTTTGCATCAGTTCATAGAAATCTTTCCATATTTCTCCGAATTAATATATTTATTGTTTCTTATGGTAGAGTAAAAGTCAATTACATTTTTTATACCACAATTTGTTTAGCCATTCCACACTTGATAGAAACCCACTTCTAGCCTGATCTCTAAAGTATGAGGCTTAGCAATTTTTGTTTACCATCTCTGATGCTCTGATCCCTGAGAATGTCTTTACTCATAGCTGATTATTAGAATGAATTCAAAGATACACTTTTAGACTCTGAAAATGGCCTAGACTAAAAATTCGGTATATGTTCTATTTTCATACTGGAAGAATTAGGAAAAATGATTTTAAAATATTGTCATTGGGTGGGGAAATCTCTTGCTAACAACATACACATTATAGCTACATTGTTTATATATAGAATTAATTATAGAGAACTGAATGGCAAGGCTATAAACATAGAGAAGAATAGTGTTATCACCCAAATAAGACATCTACTTCACTAGTTTCCTTTATTTATGTTCACTTTTTACATATGACTTTTTCTCCCACTTCCTGTGAACTTCAGAATTGAACATCTGATCCAACGTTATTTTAGTAGTTCTCGGGCTATCAGATCACCAACATCAGAAACCTTTGGAATTTTATCATTTACTGTGAAACTTGGAATGAGAACATACCAGCTTTAAAAAGGCCAACTTAATGTTTTTTTAAAAGAGGAAAAATGAAAAGTGTCTATTCCTTCGCTGGTAGGCTGTGTTAAAGTAGCCTTATTACTAGTTAATTTGGGTGATGAACTTTTGAAATGAAAAGAACGCTAACAAAGTAGGGGCTATTATATATAAAATTTAAGATGTCCTTGATGGGTCTGGTTGGACAGGCAAGAGTGAACATTCTGGAAAGGCTGAGATATAGAGAGTGGAAATGGCCATTGTAAGAATCAAAGAGGAGACTGAGCAGTGGTCAGGCTAGGAGATCAGCGAACTGGAGGATGAGAGAGAAGAATCATTGTGTTAATGGAGGAGACTGTAAGTTCAGCTAGTCCTCCTAGACCCTGATCCCTGGGGGACAGAAAGAGGGAACAAGGAGAGAATAGAGAAGAAAATTCTGCTTCTAAGCAGGCTTTCTATGCTGAGATTGCTTTGGTGTGGTTTTCAAAAGTTTTGGTGCCATTTCCTTTATGGTTGAGAGGGGAAAGTGAGGAGAGCTCAGACCTAGTAGTTGCATCCTCCTCCTCCTCCTCTTCCTCATCATCATCATCACTTACATTTATGTAGCATTTACTATGTGCCAGGCATTGTGCTAAACACTTTACTATTATTACATCATTTGATCCTTACTACAGTGCTTTTATTATCCCCATTTCACAGTTGAGGAAAATGAGGCAAATAGAGGTTAAATTACTTGCCCAGGGTCACATAGCTAGTAAATGTCTGAGGCTGGATTTGAATGCAAGTCTTCCTTCCCGACTCCTGGAATGGTGCTCCATCCACTGCACCACTGCAGCCACACGAGGGGGCCTATTTCATATAAGAGAACTCTTTTGGTGGTAGTGGTGGTGGTGGACTATATTTGGAAACGCCTGTGATGTAAAAATTAAAGGCATCAACAAAGCATTTTTAAAAAAATATTAAAGAGAATATGTGTCAAATCAATCTTTTATTCCCATCTCAATTGAGAAATTAGGAAAGGCTGGTAAAGAAGTTTATAGCTCATTATTAATAATGTGAAAAGTAATCTTGGGCAATTCATTTAACCTTCTCGGGTCTCAATTTACTCTTCTGTAAAATAAAGGATTGGATTAGAAGATGTCTTAGGTCCTTTCCAGGGCTAAACCTATCTTACGAATTCATTACTAGATAATTAGGAGTTTAGTATAACATTTATGAGGGAAAGGAAGGCAACTTCTTGTTTGTGGTTATTTATTATATTGCTATACGGGAATGAATGAATGTAAAATATTAATTAAACCCTTAATACGTACGTGCCAAGTATTGTGCTAAGTCTTGGAGATAAAGGTACAAAAAAAAATCAAGAGAACTTTGCTCTCAAGGAGTTTATTTTCTACTGTGAAAGACAACACATTGGGGAATGATGAACCAGGAAGTAAATTAGGATCTGGTAAGTCACAGAGATGGTGAATGGAACAGTAGAGCAATCAACACACCCTTTCCCAAGTCAATTTGATTATAGTTCTCAGAGAAAGAGGTAGAAAGTGGGCAGGGTGGCAGGCTTTAAATCCAACTAGTGGAAATAGGGCTGAAAATGGCTAATTAAAAGTCCTAAGGAATGCTGAGTCTAGTGGCTTAGCTACTTCTAGGAATGGCCTCTATTGGTCTGGTTTGGACAGTGGATCAACAGCAGCTACCAGTAAGGCATTGAAGCACGACATAACAATTTCTCCATTTTAGCAGCTCCATTGAGGATAATGATCATCACAGTAGAATCAATTGAGCAGCCTGGTTTGCACTGTTTGTTAATGCAAAGGCAATGGGCAGATCATTTGTGCTATGAGTCGTTCACTTAGCACATAGATATTGTCACAGTCTATCGCCCTGCTTGGAGGGTCTGTTGCTCATTGACAATGCAAATCAGAACTTAGGCACTGCAGTGGAAATAGACTTCACGGAAAAATCTTTAATAAACCTCACTGCACTTTCTTCAAAGGAAATTGTACTTACTTACCAGAAGATGTGCCCAAAGTTGAGTCTCCTTGGGGTAACATGTAATGGAAAATGGGTCTGAAATAGCTATACTCATTCCTACTTAATTCTTTCTGGCTCAAGGTGTGTGTGTGTGTGTGTGTGCGCGCATGCGTGCAAGTGGGTAAGCATGAGGGTGTAGCTGTAGGATGATGGCATTTAGAGCTATAGGGAAACTTGCTGTCTAGTCAGTCAACTAGTATTTATTAAATGCCTACTGGGTACAAGAAACTACGCTAAGTACTAGGGATATAAAGAAAGGCAAGAAACCAGTCACTGTTCTCAAAGGACTCACAGTCTAATGGAGGAGATAACATGGGAACAATTTGGGAAGAGTATAAGAGAGAAGAGGGTAGTTTAGGTGGTGCAGTGGATAGAGAGCTGGGCCTGGAGTCAGGAAGACTTTGTGAGTTCAAATCTGGCCTCAGACACTTACTAGCTGTGTGATCTTGGGCAAATAGTTTGCTTCAATTTCCTCATCTGTAAAATGAACTGGAGAAGGAAATGGTAAACCAGTCCAGTAGCTTTGCCAAAGAATGCCCCAAATGAGGTCATGAAGAGTGGCACACAACTGAAACTACTCAACAACAACATAAGGGAGAAGGCACTAAGATTAAAGAGGACTGGGAGATGCTTCTTTCAGAAGGTATAACTATAGCTGGGACTTGGAGGGAGCTGGGGAAGGGAGTAGGTGGAGACGAGAAAGGAGAATGTTTTAGGCATGAGGGGGATGGTCGATGAAAATGCTCAGTCAGGAGATGGAGTGCCTCCTGTGAGAAAAAGCAAGGAGGCCAAGAATGTGAAGTATGTGTAAGGAAATAAGGTGTAAGAAGACTGGAAAGATAGGAAGGGGCTAGGTTATGAAGATTTTTCAAAGTCAACAGTCCAATGCTCTCTTTCTGTAGGTGAGAAAAGAGGCCCAGAGTGGTTGAATAACTTTTCTCAGGCTCTCTAGTACTGTTTTTACTACATCAAGATTTAGAAAAGTACTAAATAGAAAGGAAAGTAGGAAATAATCGTTTATTGCCTACTATGTTGCCAGGCACTGTTAAAATGTGTTTTATAAATATAGACTAGCAGTCTATTGTTTGAAAATGTTTATAATACTTGATTGGAATCAGAAAAACCTGGGTTCAAATTCTGCCTCAGAGACTTAACTAGTTGTGTCACTTTGAGCAATATATTATCCAATAAAATGAGGGCAGTAGAGTTACTGACATAATAATCGTAAAGTGTTTAGCGCAGTGCCTGGCACATAGTAAATGCTACATAAATGTAAGTGATGATGATGAGGAGGAGGAAGAGGATGCAACTTCTAGAGTAACTAGAGTTACCAGAGTTTTCCGGCTCAATCTGTGATCTTCTGTAAGACAGCAAAATGAATTTATATTCCAAAATGGTGCTTCCCATGGCTATAAGCTCTTTTCCTAGCAAGGCGATCAGGTGCCTGTTTTCCTCACTCCAATCTATCCTTCATTCAATCGGAAAGCAATTTTCCTAAAACTCACATCCAACCATGTCCCACCTTCCCTACTCCCTCCAATAAATTCCAATGGCTGCCTGTCACCTTGTAGTAGGATGGCCGAATTTCTGATCTCAAATATAATCATGTATATGTTTGAATGGTCTGAAATCGCAAGATATGAGAGATTCTCTAAGGAGA
>JAQQSZ010006537.1:0-13564 GCA_028646595.1 Phalanger gymnotis
AAAAGGGACAAGGCCAAGGGAGAAAATTCAATAAAGGGGGATAGGTTAGGAAGAAGCAAAATATAATTAGTCTTTCACAACATGAGTATTGTGGAAGGGTTATACATAAGGATACGCATGTGGCTTATGTTGAATTGCTTGACTTCCTAGGGAGGGTGGAGGGGAAGGGAAGAGGGGAGAGAATTTGGAACTCAAGGTTTTAGTAAAACAGATGTTCAAAAGTAAAAAAAAAAAAAACGTACTAGCTGTGTGACCCTGGGCAAGTCACTTAACCCTGTTTGCTTCAGTTCCTCTTCTGTAAAGTGAGTTGGAGAAGGAAATGGCAAACCACTCTAGTATTTTTGCCAAGAAAACTCCAAATGGGGTCAGAAGGAGTGGGACACGACTGGAAAACAGGACTGAACAACAACTATCAGTCCCAATAATCAACTTACTTCCTTTTAAATACCCTTATTTGTCCTCTCCCACCTCCCTTTTTTTTTTTCAAATGATCTTCTAGGAGGGGAGATTGAGTCAGAGATGATATTGGGGGGGAGGGAATTGAGACGAGTGTTCCATTTTTATATGCAAATAAATCACTTGATTATATTTTTTGCCCTTATGTTATCATGAATATTTCAAATGAATTTTATATGGTTCATATTTATGGTTTGGGAGCAATTTCACATTTTGGCTCACTGCCGCCTCATCTGCATATACCATATCTCAGCTGATGTTGATTGGTTTCATTTACATATTCATCACATTCCTATTTTCAAAGATATTTTGTTACAAACTGGCTTTCTTTCCCCCCTCCAGTGGTATAATAGCCCATCGATGTGTTTTTAAATTGTGCTCATTTCCATATATAATTTTTTCTGGTTAATGATAAATCACTATGTTGTCACTTATCTTCCCCTCATTCAGTGTAATCTTCTCGCTTTATACCAAGCTGACATATGGCTCCTAAGTAATTAAAGACAATGTAAACAGTTTACAGGGCACTTTGCAAAGCCGCTTCCCAAAGCAAAGGGTTTTATGTTCCCTTTCCCTCCAGTCTCTAACCGTTGCAAAGAGGAGCCCTGTCAGCAGGAAGGAGGCAGCGACAGAACAAACCTGAAGAGTAAGCACGGCCATCATTTTGTTGCTAACAGGGGGATCCCTGGCCCCTACTCCATGTAAAAACAACCTTTTCCTTGTTAACTCTTGATAAATGTTGACACAGAAAAGCTGATCAACCAAATTAATGGAGGCTTGTGCTGCATTCTGACTAGCTCAGACCTCCTTGGTCTTCCTACCTTCCATCAAACGAGATCGCCTGTACAGAGCATTCTGCGTGTGTTCTATACATTGCTAGCTATCATTCCCTTCAAATTCAGCCGATGGCAAACTTTCTTCAAAGCGCTTACTAGAAGCAATGCATGTTGTTAAGACCCGGTCATTCTAGACTAGCCCCTATGGTTAACCATGTGAAGTTGGTGTTATTATCATTCCCATTTTACAGATGCCAGTGTTCGCATAGAGCATTAAGATTTGCAAAGGACTTTGTATCCATTTTCTTATTCGATCATTGTTGCAAGGGGGCAATAGCAAAAGCAAGGTAAGCACATTGGAAAAGAGCAGGTCTTAGAGCCAGGGAGACCTGAGCAAAGTCCCATCCTCGACAAATAATGGCTGTATGACCCCAGGTAAGTCACTTAACCTCTTAGTTCTCTAAGCAACTTTGTAACTACCACTACTGCTGCTGCTGCTAGAGTACCACTACTGCTACTTCTACTACTACTGCTGCTACTACTACTGCTGCTACTGCTACTACTGCTACTGCTGCTACTACTACTGCTTCTTCTTCTGCTACTACTATTGCTACTAGAATATCACCACTACTACTACTACTACTGCTACTGCTACTACTGTTACTACTACTACAGATGCTGCTGCTGCTACTAGAGTACCACCACCACCACCACTACTACTACTACTACTGCTCCTGCTATGGCTATTACTACTACTACTACTTCTTCTTCTTCTTCTTTTTCTTCTTCTCCTCCTCCTCCTTCTCTTCCTTCTTCTTCTTCTTCTTCATCTTCTTCTTCCTCTTCTTCTACTGCTACTACTACTACTACTACTACAGTATCACCACCACCACCACCACCACCACCACTACTACTACTGCTACTATTACTACTATTACTGCTATTGCTATTACTACTACTGCTTCTTCTGCTACTACTAATGCTACTAGAGTATCACCACCACCACCAGTACTACTACTACCACTACTACTACTACTACTACTACTACTACCGCTGCTACTACTACTACTGCTACTGCCACCTATCTTTACATAACACTCTGAGGTCAATAACTTGTACAGGAGGTGACTTCCTAAGGGTCTATCCTTAATAACTATGCCGTATATGCTTTTATTACCCCCATTTGTAAAACGGGGAATTAAGGCTTAGAGAGATTAAATGACCTGACTGTGGTCACATAGATATGTCTGTACATAAATGTCCAAGACAAAATTCGAGCCCTGCTCTCTGTCATCAAGTTCAACCCTCTATCCATTAAACTATTCTGCCTCCACAGAGAATTGTATAAACTACAAGTAGGGAGGACATATGAAAAGACTAGGAAAGTAGGTTGGATGATTAAGAAAGTAAGGGGAAGGGAATAAGCATTATTCCCTGCCTACTGTGTACCAGGCACTCGGCTAAATATCTCATTTGATCCTTAAAACAACCTGTGAGGTAGGTACTGTTATTCTCATTTTGCAGTTGAGGCAAGGAGAGGTTAAGTGACTTGACCAGGATCATGAAACCCATAAGTATTTGATGCAAGATTTGAACTGAGGTTTTCTTGACCTTTAGTCCCATTGCTCTATCCACTATACCACCAGCATTAAACTCGAGGCCAAAGCATTTTAAATTTATCTTAAAGGAAACAGAGGGCTCCTGAGAGTTTTTAAGCAAACAAGTTACCCGTTCCAGCTTTGACAAATAGAATTTCTGGAGAGAATAGTTATTCCCTGCCCTTTGTTAAACTAGAAATAGACCATGTTAGAGAAGAGGGGAAAATGTACTTAGAGCTTTTTGAATTCTGATGCCTTGGAAACTGACTCCTTTTATCTCTGGACTCCCCCCTGGAATGCCCTTCATCCTCCTCTCTGCTTGTCTGAATCCTGGCCATTCTTTAAACTCCAGCTCAGGGCCTACCTCTTGCTGCTTCTCTAATCATCCCCATCCATAGCAATTTCTTCAGAACCCCAGAAGCCTTGGTGTATTCATTTTATTTCATCCATAAAGTGATGGCAGCTGAGGTCCTTTTTAACTCTAGAACTATGATCCTATGTCTTCTCTCACACTGTCTTGATAACTGAATCGAACTGTGTTGTTATTTAACTATAATGATAATAGTAATAGCTAGCATTTATTTGCCATGTTAGGATTTGCAAAATGCTATACAAATATTGTTTAATCCTCACAATAATGCTGAGAGGTAGGTACTATTATCGCTCCCCATTTAGGAAACAGAGACAGGGAGAGGTTAAGTAAGTTGTCCAAGGTCACGCAGTTACTAAGGCAGGATGAAATTCAGATCTTCTTTACTTGAAGTCCTATACCCCATCTATATTTGGACATGACCAATGTAGAAATTTGCTTTGCTTGACTATACATGTTGGTAATGGGTTTTGTTTTTCTTGCTTTTCCAGTGGGGGTGGGGGTGAAGGAAGAGATGGCAAGAAGAGACTGTAGATTTGAAAATAAAATAAAATTTAACTAAGAAAAAAAGTGATTGTTCTAGGAATTTTTGCTTTCTGTCTGGGCCTATTCAAGTAAGTGAATCAAAGTTGTTACTGAAAGAGATTGACTGTGAGGCATCTGAACAGCAAAGGATGATACTTTCTCTGCTAGACCATCAAAGACAATATTGGGCATCATTTCCTAACAATTAGAGTTGTCCAACAATACAAATATTTATACTGAGAGGTAGTGAGCTTCTCATCACTGGAAGTCTCTAAACAAGGGCTATTTCATCACTTGTCAGGGATGGCGTAGGAGGGATTCAGACTTAGGTGCCCTTTTAACTCAGAAATGTGTCTTTACACCAGCAACAGTTAGCATTGAGGTATGTAATTGTAAAAAAAAAAAGAAAAAGAAAAAGAAAAAAAGGAAAAAAGCAAAATAGGTTAATCTTCATGAAAGGAGAAACACATACAGCCTAGAAGGTCTATCTGCTAATAAGACTCTCTGGTTCTCTTCCTTATCAGAAAAAATAATGGGTGCCCCTCCATTTAATCTGGTTTTATCTCTTGCTGTTCTTGATGGCATTTTAAGCCCTCTAAGCTAGCTATGCCATTCAAGGTTAATAATAAATTGAGTACCAGACCCTCTTAAGTCCCTAAAGGCAACATCTGGGAAGAGAATATTTGTCGTCATCGATCTCACCCTGGAAAACAATGGTCAGGCTTTGCATCTTCACAACTGTGGCCTACCCAAACTAGCCTCAGTCTGGGATAATCCGAATTTGCAAACCAGACAAAACTAAATTCATATTTTCAATTTGCATTGCTTATGACCTCTTTCCTTTAGAAAGCAATTAAAAACTCCATATGTTTTGTTCCCTAGCTCGACTAAGGCCTTTAGATGTAGAACCACAGACCTAGAGCTGAAGGGGATTTTAGAGACCATTTTGTCCTACCTCCTCATTCTACAGATGAGAAAATTGAATCCCAGGAAGATTAAGTTACTTGTCTAATGTCATACACATGGCAAGTGGCAGAATAAGAATTTGAACTCAGATTCTGTGACTCCAAACTGAGCTCTTTTCAGTGCACCATGATGCCTCATACTTTAAGGGAACAGAGAGACTTCATCTTTTTAAAAAATCTACATTTTAAATGTCTTCTCCAGTCTCTTACCCAGTCTTTAGAGAGCTGTCCCTTATAACAAAGAATTAAAAAGAGGAAAGACATAGTTTAGCAAAACTAACTTCTTGAAAAAGTCTGACATTACATGCAATGTTTCCCACCCACAGTCCCCCATGTCCAGCAAACACACTTCAGCACTAAACTGTTAGAAACCAATGTCAATTAAAGATATAGCAGAATAGAGGGAAATATTTTGAAATGAGAATAGAAGTCAGTAGAAACATAGGGTTTGGTTTATGTAACTCATATATACTGTCAGCTTTGGGGAAGTTTCCAGAGAAAATATTCTCTGCTCTGTTAAATTAAACAGAAAACACTGGGAAAAGGATATGACGGCTTTCCTCTGTTCTGGTGTAAATTGGGGTAAACCGGTACCAGCCACATTTTCTTTATGTCAATATTATTTTCTGTGTGTGGAAATTTAAAATTTTAGCTGGCACAAGCAAATCGGAAGAACTAATGGGTTGTGCTGGAGGCAGGAGAGTGAAGAGTCACTGTGGGTGATGGTTGGGTATCTAAAGGTAGAGATGAAATAAGGCAATCAGAGGCTCTGCTTTTAGTCATATGGCCTTGGGCTAATCCTTTATCTCATTGGGTCTTGGTTTCCTTATCTGTAAAATGAGGCAGAGGGTTGGATTAGATCATCCTGGAGACAAGGTCCTTTCCTTCTTTAAGCATCTATAAAGATGGGTTGGTAGAAAAAAAAAAGGAGGAGGAAGGAGATGTAATTACAGAGAGAGGGATGCTGAGCATGTCTGGAAACAGAAGGTGGCCTTTCTCCCTTTCTCTCCCAAACTGCTGCTCAACTGGCATGGAGGTTAAAGGTAATACAACTAATGAAAAGAGGTGGATGATTCATAGAGCTCCAAAGTTAAAAGAGCTGTAGTCTCTCAGATGGAGGGAAAGGCAATAGGGAAAGCTAAGATGATGACTTTTTGATGTCTATTGTCTGCTCTCTTCCTTTCCTCACAAGGGAATCCTGTCGCCAAGAATGACAGCAATTACATGGAAATCGAGCATAGTCTAGGAAAGTGTGGAAGTGCTAGATGTGGAGTCAGGAAGACGGGTTCAAATCTCACCTAGGAGTTTTCCTGTCTCTGTCACTTAACCTCTAGAAACCTATTTCCTTCTCTGCAAAATGAGGGGATTGGACTCAATGACCTCTTAGGTACCCTCTAGTTCTAAATCTATGAACCTATGAATTGAGTCCAATAAGATTGGAAAGACAACTAAAGAAATTGACTAACACTCTTCCGTCCCTCTCCCAGAATTGGCATCATTGAGAAATAATTCATCTTTGCTTACACTCGCACCAGGCTGGTGTTTGTTTATTTTGCTGACAGTGTGTACCAGCCAAACCCCCTTATCCCAGCACTATTTCTTACGGCAGTACAGATGTATTGGTGACAGCTCTGTTTGGGAACACTGCATTATCTCCTCTTGTTTCAATTTCTCACAGATCTTTAACTAGATGAAAAACCTGCTCTGGGAGCAGGCCAGGCTGACTGTCTGGTTACAGAGCAGGGACCTACGCTCAAGATGTTTCTCCATTTCAGACAACAGACAAACTATTGCCTGCCTTAGCAATACGGTAATTTTATCAGGTACATACATTTTCTCCAGGTCCCCAAATCCTGAGAATGCTCCTCTTGGAATGACTTGAAGCTTGGTGAGGACAAATCTCCTAGAAAGAGAGAAAAATAGCACATGGAAAGGTCAGTCATTGACCTTCAGATTTTGACTCTGTGCCTAATATGTGCTAGGTACTGTGAGGGTTAAAGGGAAAAAGAAAAGACATGGCACTGGTCCTCCAGGTAGCTGTTATAATCTAGGTGAGACAACAATGCATTCACACAAAGAAGAGAACTAATAATACCAGTCAATCTATGACAAATGCCAAGTGAGCGATTAAGGCCATGCTCTATCAGAATGCAAAATAAGAGTCTAAATGAGTGACTATTATTATATTTGGTATTATTGATACTAACAATTGTCATTCATTTAGTATTAATAATAATGGTTCATATAGTGTGTTCATATAGTGCTTTCAGGCTTGCTAAGCTGTGAGTTTTAACCATATTATGATGTAATTACAAGAGGTGTACTCAAGTATATAATAAAATAACAATAATAAAAACTAACATTTACTATGTGCCAAGCCCTTTACAATTATCATCTCATTTGATCCATACAATAATCCTGAGAGGTGGGTGTTATTATTATCCCCATTTTATAGATGACGGAACTGAGGTAAGTGTGACTTGCCTAAGGTCACACAGCTAGTAAGTGTCAGTGGCCAGATATGATATGAATTCGGGTCTTCCTGACTCCAGGCTTGACACATTATCCATTGTGCCACCTAGTTTGTATATTATTAAGCAGGATATATCATTCTACTTTGGTTTGCTTGCACTGGACTTTGGTGTTCATATTCCTGGATTTTTTTTGTAAAATGCAAAGGGCCTCTAGAGTGGAGCTCTGTGCTGGACCTGTGTTGTCTGCTAAGCTTGCGCAGACACATTTTCCAGTGAGATGTATGTGACAACCAATGAGGCCAGCCACAGTCTGGATCACCTCTGTTTTTAGTTCCTTACACAGCTCTGGTGCTCCGAATGCTAAAGCAGAGATCTTGAAGTGAAGGGATGGTGATAGCCCTTCCCCTTCCCCAGAGGTGTCTGAAGTATAAAGACACAAGGGTTGAATGAGTCGCTATTGTGTTCCTCTCCTGGATATGTTGTGGGTTGAATCATCATAGGGGTATACAGGCTCTAGATATATGCTCTGTGGCGAACATGGTCAACCGTGAATTGAGGACAGGAATGTTTAGAGGCAGTAGCAATGTGCCACCCTTCCTAGGATTTAATGGCTTTATAGTATGTATCTTTGTGGGCACTGTTGATTAAAATGAAAGCATAGACGTATAGATATGTATGTGATGACGTTTCCATGCAGAAGGGAGTGCTGTGTTCTCAGAACTTGAACATAGTGTCTTCTTTGTGTGGTGCCATCCTCTGCCCTCATCCTAACCCTAAACACATAAATGCTATAGGAATTCGGAGGAAAGACAGGTCACCAGGGACTGAGGTTGGGAGAGAAGGCTTCATATCCAAGATAACAGACAAGGAACACTTATGCATTATTGAGGGAACTAACAACTGGTACATCCTGGAACACAATGTGGAATTATAACCACAATGTCACTAAACTGTACATACCTCCTGACTCAATGATATTACCATTACTACATCCAGAGGAGACAAAGGGTAGAAGGAAAGGATCCATGTGTACAAGAATAATTACAGAGCAATTTTTTTGTAGTTGCAAAGACCTGGACACCAAATTGTCCACCAACAATTGATGACCAAATTATTGTATGTGAATGTAATAGTATATTGTTGCATCATAAAAATGAAGAATCTGACATTCAGAGAAATGTGGAAACATTTTTATGAATTGATGCATTGTGAAATGAATAGCACCAGAAGAACAACTTGAATGATGACAAGGACAATAATATGAAGAAAAACCCTAAAATTATAATCAAAGAAATAAATAATAGTTACTTCAAAAGACAAATGATGAAAAATATATTCACCTGTTGACAGAGAGGTAGAAGACTAGAGATTCAGAATAAGATATGTGTTTTCCTACATAGCCAATGCAGTTGACTTGTTTTGCTTATCCCTACTTATTTGTTACAAGAGAGCTTCTACTGGAAAGAGGTATAGGGGTGATAAGAGATAGATATGTACAAAAGAAGTATCAATAATAGTTTTTTTTAATTTACTGGAGAAAACAAAAAATACACCAGGGATACAAATAGAGCAGTTTTGTTACTCTATTAAATTTTTTTATATTCATATATGTATGTATATATATATATATGCATATATAGTTGGCTCGACTATAGACATATGCATGGTCAAGCCAACTATATGTAACAGAGATCCAATTTCTTATATGAGCCACTTTTTTGTATACTGAAATGTTGTTCTTGTGAATAGATTAAAGTCATAATAAAAAGGAAAATTAAAGGAAAAAAAGAGAAGATAGGATTTGATCTGGGTCTTAAAGGGTCGTTAAGATTAACAAACCTACTTGAATGATTTCAAAGGTTCCTTCCAGCTTTAACATTTGATGATTCTCTAACCAGAGGCATCACAGCTGAGTAAGTATGGAGAGTGATGTTTTGGGAATCTCTATACAAGGAACCTTTGACTTTTCTGTAGGGCAAACTATATTTTTGCTCTTTGACTTCACTGTATAACCAGGATTCAGCTTTCTTTTTGTTTCAATTTCTTTCTCTCTGTAAGATAAGAACAGGAGTATTTTCCTTAGAGTGTGCTGTCAGATGGACTTAAAAATACCTCCACAGAATGTTAGGAAACTACCCAATCATTCATTGTTCGAATGAACCTGGTTGGAAGGAATGGAGATTTTTTGTTTCAGATGAACTTGTCAATAATCAACGAGAATTGTGTTTCCTATGATAATAACATTTATAGAGCACCTTTATCATATGATAGTAGATTTTTAGCTGGAAGGGACTTTAGAGGACATTGAATCCAAATTTCTCCTTTTACAAACGAGGAAACTGAGGTATAAAAAGATTAAGTGACTTGTTCATTATTATCCAGCTAATAAGTGTTTGAGAATTCAAAACCAAGTCTCTTAACTTCTAGTCCATGATTTTGTCCATTAAATCGCTCTGCCCCTGTGTACTATGATTAGGGGTTGTTGAGAAAATAAAAGATTTCTGTCTTGGTGAATTAGATACTTCCAGTACTAATCATGGATTTTTCCTAAAAATGAACAGAATAATTGATTAAATTCTTCTACCCATTTTAGCTCCAAAATTTGTGGCCTTTGCAAATAAATGATTGTATGGTCAGCCAGTATCCATAGTAAAATGGAAAAAGAGAGGCTTCACACAATACTTATGCATCCAAATGAGATTTATTCAAAGGCCATTCTTTATAGCCTACTTCCGTCAAAGAGGGCTAGAGACAGGAGCACTGCAAAACTGCAAATTTATGTCTAGCATAATTGGTTTGTGTGTGGAAGTAGGAGAGGTAGTAGCTCACCAAGATGCCTTCCTTTATGACTCCTATTGTTCGGGCAAGGTCACATTTCTGGTGGCCTGGTCAATGCCCCTTATTTCCAGGGGCTGTAGGGCAGCAGCGTATTATATTACCTCTACTACAAGCTCTGTACTTGGAATCTTTGTGCAGTTTAATTGGTTGAGAAAGACATGAAGGGAGAAAAGAGATGAGAAAGAAAGTGACTCACTTGTAGATAATTTGGGGCCTGTTTGCAAAGAGATAGGGGCATTGCCTCTCATGACCCTGATGGGACTTTATGAAACTACCTTGAATGGCTAGTCCTGTGCTCATTCCAAAAAATAAAGGAGCCTGAGTTTTTCATGGCCTCAGTTTCTGACCAGACATAACTCTCCTGAGTCAGTATCCAGGAGGAAAGCCTGAATAGGTACAACATAATATTTACTTTGGGCTTTTTATTTAGTGCTTCAGATATAGGGTGTCTTTCCTCTATGACAGAGGCCAGCAGGGAATTGCCAGTAGAGGGCAGTTAGATTAAAATAGGGTGTAACACAACTAAGTGTCAGAAAGCAAGACAAGGGACACAAAAAGGCCTTCAATAACACTATAGTTTATTTCTGCAGAAACTGCTCCAGAAAATGCTGCAGCATGCAACTAAGGGAACTCAGAAGGAACAAAATGCAAAGCAGCTCAAAGGGAATAAAATCACCACATTGTACCACGTTGCCCTGGCAACCTCCCCCTTTTCCCCAAAGTTAGGGAACTAAAACAATCATAAATGAAAAAATTAGGGAATAGTTAAGGGTTTAGCAGTTCTGTTCAGAGTATAAGTAAAATTAGAATTTAGAGATAATAGAGAGCTACCTGGGCTGGAAGAGTTGAAGAAGTTTTCAGAGGGGAGATGGGACCTAAGTGAGACCTTGAAAATCTAACACTAAAGTCAAGGCATGTGTAAAGTCCTGTCTATGACTTGAGATAATCTGGGGAGGGAGCTTCTTCTAGAATCTTCTAGATTTCTTGATGTTGCCCGATACCAGCATAGTACCCAGGCCCCAGAACACTGAAGAGCCCCTTAAATGAGCTCTAGAATCACTCAGAGTTCAGCCTCTCTGTATCCACTTAGGAAAAACCACAGGGTTGGTGAAGAGTGGCTAGTGTCTAGATTGTTATATGCAATTGCATGGACAGATTTTTTTTTGTGTGTGTATACATACACACATATGCATTTATATACATACATATGACTATATACATGTCTACATTTATCCAAACACACATTATATATGCATAGACATGTACAAATAGGGTAGGGAGACATATGTATACATATATGCACACACATAAATACACACATATGGCTGTATATATGTTTATATCTAAAATACTATATATGTGTATACACACATAGATGTAGGGGGATAGGCATATATAGGTATACATGCATATATATCACATTTATATACATACACATATGGCTGCATATGTCTATATTTATCTAGACACACAAATTATATATGCATATATGTAAAGACAGGCATAGGTATGTATGTATGTATACATATACATATGCTGTCTATCCAACATACATAAATATGTGCATGCATATACATATAGATTATAGATACAAAAATTCAGATGGACAACAGACAGAGTCCAGAACTGAAAAAGAGAGTCTAGGTTATATTGTACCTGGGAAATTTTATAGTGTTTTCAAGTATCCTGAGTTTCTCTCTGAAATAAACATGGCATCTTTTTAACATGAATTTATCTTTTTCTCAAAGACTGGGGCTTCCCATCTTGTCCAGGAGCTTTGACCTCTCCCATGCTCCCCTCTTCTGGCCTACTGGTGGCTCCCTGCTTCCAAAGCTCTCCATGTCAGTGCTAAACTCAGTGCCCGCATCTGCATAACCATCTGCAACTCAGAACTCCCTAGCTCAACACATCTGCCAGCCTCAGACTCTCCAATAGCTAGGATTACAAGTGTGTACCACCACACCTGGCTAACATGATTATTATTTAAGGGACGCAATATGGCTGTGAGTCAAGGAACACCATAATCTCCAAGGAATCCAAATTGTGGCTCACTCAAAAGGAATTAGAGAGATACATGACAGGCATAAATAGAATATAACATATTTTCAGCAATGAATTTCACACACAGAGCAGAGTAAAAGATATCACAAAGAGATGTATGTCCTAAAAGGATATGTATAATAAGAGAAAAAGGGAATAGATGGACAGGATGTTGTGTTGGTATCCATGTAGTCAAGGCATTTAGAAGAAGGATCCCATCAAGTTGGTTGGATCCTAGTAAAAAATATTTGGGCAAAAGTTCCCTAGGACAAGAAGGCATGTTACAGAATGTGGTCTATGCTGCCACATCAGTAAGATTTGGGTTCCATTAAAGTATCAGTGAGCTAGAGAATGTTTTGAGGAGGATTATCAGGACAGTGAAGACCATATTTATATATAGATAGCACTGTCCTGAGTAACAATACTAAATCATAGTGCTGTATGAGAATAAGTTGAAGGAACTGGGAATGTTTAATCTGGAGGAGATAAGACTAAGGGAGGTCATGCCAACTGCCTCAAGTATTTGAAAGGCTGTCAGTGAGAAAAGGATTAGTTTTGTTCTTGTTGGCTCCACAGAATAATAACTGATAGTTATTTAACACTTAAAGATTTGCAATATGTGCAAATCTCCCAACAATTTGAAGGAGTAGACTTTATAATTTCACAAATGAGAAAACGAGAAAAAAACAGGCTCAGAGAAATTAAGTGACTTGAACGTATTCACACAGATGGCAAGTGTCAGAGGTGGGATTTGAACCCAGGTCATGGGGAAATGGAGGGGCTGATAGACTTCTCCTATGATAAAAGACATTGCTTAGTGAATATTTTGCTTGTTGAACAGCATTCTACCTTTTCTCTCCTTGTCTCCATTTGTCTTGTCCCTTACTGGTCTCACCTTTAACTCACATGTAATTGGCTTCTCCTCTACCCTTTTGCCAAATTAACTCTACTAGAAAGGTCTCTGAAGGTGTTCCAAATCCATATTTCTCCTTACCTTTGATTTTCTCAGTATCATCTGTTAGGGAGTCTGAATGAACTCTGGGTGAGACTTCCTGTACTGTGTGGCTACCCCCGCATTGAAATGACACTAATGATATAGTTACCATGGGCTATCCCCTTTCCCTCTGTTTCCTACCATGGCCTCAGGAATTTAGCAGTGGTTCTAGTTAAATTATTAGGGCTAGCCCAAGACTCCTTCCTGTTTCTTTTTATTATTATTTATTTATTCAATATTTTTAGTTTTCAGCACTGATTTCCACAAGAGTTTGAATTACAAATTTTCTCCCCATTTCTACCATCCCACGCACTCCAAAATGGAATATATTCTGATTGCCCTGTTCCCCAGTCAGCCCTCCCTTCTGTCACCCAACTCCCCCCATCCCCTTTTCCTTTACTTTCTTGTAGGGCAAGATAGATTTCTATGCCCCATTGCCTGTATATCTTATTTCCCTGTTGCATGCAAAAACTTTTTTTTGAACATCTGCTTTTAAAACTTTGAGTTCCAAATTCTCTCCCCTCTTCC
>JAQQSZ010006538.1:0-13564 GCA_028646595.1 Phalanger gymnotis
AAGGAAGGAAGGAAGGAAGGAAGGAAGGAAGGAAGGAAGGAAGGAAGGAAGGAGAAGGAAAAGAAAGAAAGAGAGAGAGAGATCAATAAATATAATTGTTATCAAGGTACCAGAAATAAGTTATTGTGCCCTTTGGGGACATCACTTGAGATCAAAGAAACTTTTGATTCTTTGCCCTTTGCAAAAATTTCTTAGCACCATGGAAGTTGAGCCCAGATGTAGCCAGGGGATTAGAACATTGGAGGAATGGGGTAAAGTCATGATGTATGTGCATAGTGGAAGTGATGAGGGCTTAATAAAGATGATGGGCTGCCACTGAGGTAGGAATGGACTTGGGCTATACATGCACAGCAAATTCATTCCATGGATATATAGGCTTAATAAAGTCATGGTGCGGTGGGAAGAATAGCAGAGAGTCAGAGGACTAGGGTTCAAATCTCAGCTCTTCCAGTAAAATGGGGAAGGGGAGAACAACCAGATGATGATCTCTAGTTGTTCAAGTACTTAGATAAATCCAAGTATCTTCTAATTACTTCATGACCGAGGTGGGCACAAGTAAAGAAGAGAGTCCAAGCTGTAACGGTTTCCTCTTCTACTGGGGGGACATCAAGCTGTGTAATGGCCACATTGGCCCTATTTCTTCTTTTTGGGACCAAGAAGAAGTTTAATCTCTCTTACATATGACTAGGATTGATTAGGACATGCTACGCTCCTGGCAAGCTTAATTTTCCATTTGAAAGTATCTTTGAGGATATTTTTGTGTATTTCTGTAACTACTTTGGTTGTCTCTCAACACCATATCCTCTGCTGTCTTAGCTGACATCTTGATCACAATCCATTCTCTTCCACCAACATTCACTCAATTCATTAGACATCTCTGAGGCAAACATTTATATAGTTTTCTAAATAAATACCTGAAAAGTACATTCTGTCTCCTTGGAATGGACTTGTGTGGGAGGCTCTGACGTTTCCATCCCTGGAGATCTTTTTAGAAAAGAAGAGACAACCATATCCTAGATAGTTATCTTCTAAAGGCAAGTGGTGGACCTTGCTTTGTTTTAGGGGGTGTTCATGCCAGCCATGTGGAACTCAATCAGCAAGTGGTGCTACCACAAAGTCCTTTACAAGCTGACACTAAGTGATGACTGGCAAGTGGGGTAGCAGAATAGAGGGAGTTGAGAGTTAAATGAATGTGACTGCTTCAGGTAGGAAGGACCTCTTAATAAAGGTTGGATGGCATGTGCTCTACTGAGAAAAGAGGTCAGTCTCAAGGAGTTCAGATCTACTAAATTTTAAGCTCCATGAGGGCAGGATCCATGTCTTCTTTAACTTTGCTTCTCCTCAAGCACTTGATGCAATAGTTTGTTAGGTGCAGTGAGTAAGAGAAGGCAGAAATAAAATCTGAATAGTTTATAGAGAAGCGAAATCATGGTGACTAGATGTGGTAAAAGTCCCAAGGTTAAAGTGCTCAAGCTGGATGAGGATCAAAGGTAACATACAAACAGTTGTTCATTCTAGCAAGTTGTGTCATTGGGGTCTGTTGACAGAATTTGCCCTTTGAAATACCATGAAAAACAACTACACGCCTCAAGGACAGCTCAAAAGGTAATCTTCTCAAGTTATCCGCCAGGCCTGATCTCTCTTACAAACTCATGCCTCATTGCCAACTACCTTCTAGACCACTGCATATGGACATTCTTTCTAAATCTCAAACTTAACATATCCAAAACGGAATCCATTCATCTTTCTGTTAAAGGAACCATCAGTCTTCTGGGGATACAGATTTATAATCTTGGAGTTATCCTTGAATATTCTCTTTTTCTGTCTACCTTCATATTCAATTAATTGTCAAGTGTTGTTAAGCCTACATGCTCAACATATCTCTCATCCATGCCCTTCCCTCTACTTGTACAGCCGCCACTTAGTTCAGTTCCTCATCACGTTCCTATGAACTTTTGTGGTAACCTCCTAATTGATCTCCCTGACTCTTGTATCCTCTCTCTCCATAGAGTCGATAAAAATAACCACCCTAATGCATAGGTCTGACCATATTGCTCCTCTATTCAAAAACCTCCAGTGGCTCCTTTAATTTCTAGAACAGCCTGGCTTTTAAAACCCTCCACAACCTGGCTCCAACTTACCCTTCCAAACTTATTTCACGTTGTCGCACTTTCATTGTCAGCCCAAATTGGTCCATTGGTTGTTTTCCGAACTGGCATTCCATCTCCTCTATCTGTCCTATCTCCTCCCATCTCATCCAGTAGATGTCCTAGGATCATCCAGTGAACCCACCCTATTTCATTCATGGATGTATTCCATGACTACGATGGATTACAAGATCATAGACTTGGAGCTAAAAAGGACATCAGAGGCCATCTGGGCTGGCCTCCCTCCCCATTTTACAGGAGAGAAGCTGATATCTACAAGGGATATGGTAGATGAAGTGCTAGACTTGGAATCTAGAAGACTCAGATTGAACTATTGCCACAGGCACTTAAACTGTGTGACTCTGGGGAAGTCATTTAACCTCTCTTGGCCTCAATTTCCTTATCTGCAAAATGCAGCTAGTAAGCCAGCAGAGTAGTCATGAGGATCAAATGAGATAAAATATATATATATATATATACACATATATATATATAAAGTACTTTGCAAACAAAGTGCTGCATAAATGCTAACTACTATTCCTATTAAATAACTTGCCCTATGTCACATAAATAGCCTGCCCTAAAGTAGGAAAGTAGATTCTTGGGAACTATTTCTCCCCCAAAGGAGATCCCAAGGGATTAGGAATGGCTGTCTTATCCTGGACAACAAGTGGGGCCAATGAATTCTTGAAGTTCTCTTTTCCAATTTTATGACTGAAATAATCATCCCCAAGACTGTGAAAAGGAAGAGAGATTTAGGATGATAATTTGAGAAAATGGTAGGGTCAAGTGAGGATTTTTAAAGAGCGAAGATGTTTTTGTAGGTAGTCAAGAAAGCATCTGGCAAAGATAGTTACCAATAAGGGCAGCAGTAAGTGCAGGACAGAGAATTCATTAAGAAATTCTAAGCCTAGGCAAGAATAGGAGGACAGAGTGCTCATGGAAATTTCCCCAAGCTGGGAGGCATAGAGAAAGAGAAGTAAAAGATTTCTAAAGTACAGAATCCAAGAAAATAGCTAGTGTTGGGTTTTTATAGGTAGCAAAGAACAGGCAGGGTATTGACCTGGAGCCATGGATCAGATCTGAAAGGCAGTTTAAAAGGACCCAGTGTTCCTGATGATAAGGGCTAAGAATTGGTAGGCTGACCTGGTGATGAAACAGGTTAGAATTCAAGAAGTCAGATTGGCATTAAGCCATGTCAAGTGGAATTTATGACTAACCCTGTCATTTATCTATCTGTATAGGGTTTGTGTCCTGGGATTCCTGACACTACAACTAAGTGAGTTTTGTTTTGTATATGGTTGGGTGAATATATGGTGTCCTGATGATCTGCTGTGGAGGACCTATGCTATGGAACAGGAGTATGAACCTAAGATTTATTCCTGGGGAAGCCCCTAAAGAAGAGACACTTGGTCAATGAAAGCAGAGAAGGGACTGATGTTAAATGCAAGTAACCTTTTATTTGAGGATGCCATGAGTAGCTTTGTCACACAAAGGATAAATGTGCTTGATTTTGGGAAGTATAACTGAGTCATCCGGCCCCATTAAAAATGTCTGGGTACCTTTTAAAATGATGAATGTTCTTGCTATTCTACAGCTTAATTCAATTAATATTTGTTAAGCAGGATAATTGCATTGGACTTAGTTCTATAAAAGTGGGGGCATGAGTGAAACCTGCAAAGCACTGGAAAAGACTAAGTCCTAGTCGTTGTCCTTGACTTTACGATCTAGACTAAAAAGGTCCACAAGGTCTACAGTGAAAGTCTACACCAGGCAATCAATAATGGTCATTGATGGCACTGACTGAAATACTGCTCCTGGGCAGCTGCTCCAGTGCTCACTGATCAACTGTCTGTCTCTTAAGTTCTTTTTGCATTTATTTATTCAGTGCTGTATAGCTGAGAACCTTATTGTTTTAGGTAACCCATCAATCAACAGATATTTATTAAGTCCTACCCTTGTTGATGACTAGCTATGAGACTTTGCATAAGTCATTTCACTGGGCCTTGGTTTCCACATATGTTTTCCAAATGTGTCGCTGAGGGCCTTTTCAGCTTTACACGTATGATCCTATGACTTTCTAGGTGCCAGATATTGTTCCAGGTGCTGCGGATACCAAAGACAAAAATAAAACAATCCTTATCTTCAAGGAACTTACAATCAATATAGAGTGACAACATGTACACATATGAACGAGTAGAAAAATATGTATGGGATCATTTTTTAGGAGTTACTAGTAGCTGGGAGGGGTGAGGTAGAGTCCTGAAAAATCTTATACAGGAGAATGTACGTGAGCTGAGCTTTGAAGAAAACTAGGGATTCTCAGAAATGGAGGGGAAGAAGTATATACCACACATGAGATACAGACAACCTGTGCAAAGACATGCAGATGGGAGAGTGAATATTTTATTTGAGGAACAGTAAGAAGGCCATTTGATTGGGTCATAAAATGTGAAAAAAGGAGTAATGTATGATAAATCTGGAAAGGCATGTTGGAGCCAGGTTGTAAAGGGCCAGGGGAGTTTATATTTGATCCTAAAGGGAGTAGGGAGTCACCCTTGGAACTTATAGAGTAAGAGAATGACGTAATCAGATGTGTGCTTTTGGAATATCACTTTGACCTCTGTCTAGGGAGTGGATTTAAGAGAAGCAAAGACACCAGTTAGGGGTCTATTAAAATATTCTAGGCAAGAGATGATAAGTGTTTGAACTATGATGATGGCACCCTCCTCGGTGGAGAGAAGGGGATAGATATGAACAATATCATGGAGATGGAATCCACAGGACTTGGCAACTGATTGGATGTGTCTGGGAAGGAGGGAAAGGAGTCAAGCATGAGTCTAAGGCTGTGATCCTGGTGTGGTATTGTCCTTGAGAAAAACAGGCAACCTCAGAAAAGGAACGGGTTTGGGGAGGAAAAGAATGAGCTCTGTTTTGGGCACTTTGAGTTTGAGATGTTTATGGGGCATTCAGCTTGAAATCTACAATGAGGAGTCAGAGATGTGTAACTGGATCTCAGAAGGGAGACAGAGTTATCTTCATAGTGATGATAACTGAACCCATGGAAGCTGATAAGTTTGATGCGAGAGAGACAGACAGACAGACAGACAGACAGACAGAGACAGAGACAGACGGAGAGAGTAGAGGAGGAAGGGAAGAGTCTCTGGAGAAGAACCTTGTATACGCATCATTAGGGGCCATGATATGGATGATTAAAGGAGACTGAGAAGAAGCAGACAAACGGGGATGTGTGAGCATTTGGCTCACTTGGTCCTGTTTTCCAGCCTTTTCCTCACCTTTCTGATCTTCTTTTTACCCATTTCATCATCAGAAAGTATATCTATAGCTTCTTATCTCATTGAATTTTAGAATTGGAAGGGATAGTAGAGGTCATCTAGCTTAACCTCCCCATTTGTAGATGAGAAATCAGAGCCCTGGAGAGGTGAAGAAGTGACTTGCCAAGCTGGTTAGCTACATATCTGGGTCTGGAACCCAGGTCTTCTGATTTCCAATTCAGTTGTGCCTCCTTTCCTCCTAATGATCTCTATCACCCAGCCAATTGTCTTTGTCACCTATAAATTGCTCCAGGCTATCACAAAATTACTTTCAGTCTAAAACCTGCATCACTTATATCATATCCCAAAAGCAATCTTCTATCTACAGCAGAAGAGGTACATTAAGAATATATATATATGATGCTGGGTCAAAGGAATTCTCCTCCCAGCCTGCCTTTCAAACTTGTGCCCAAAGGTATTAAAACAAACAAATCTTAAGATCTTTCAAATGTTGGAAATAGCCATTTTCTTATTATTTGAATTAGTGAATTATTTTTCTTATGATTTATGTGGCCCCTACCTTCACAGTATGACTTATCAACTCAGCTACTTAATTAAACTTTCTGTGTGGCTCATCTTCCTTGCTTATTTGTACCATTCTCCTGAATACTTAATGCAAATTTAACACCACCACATAGCAAAGATCTCAAGTCCATCTTTGACACTAAGATCAAAGACGATGTGCTGAAGTGATTCCTGGGAGACAATCTCAGAAAAGAGTCTAAAGACAAAAGTCTAAAGGTTCAAATTACAAGATGCTAGAAATTATTACACAAGAGACATACAGATCCAAGAGGTATATGTTGAAGGCTACACAGACTCAGATGGAAACAGCTGTCCTGAGGTTCAGTTTCTCTCAGAGGCAGAGTGATGTAGTGAATACGGTGCTGAACTTAGAGTCAGGAAGATCTCGATTCAAATCCCTCCTCAGAAACCTACTAGCTGTGGGACCCTGAACAAGGCATTTAACATCTCTAGGATACAATTTCCTCATATGAAAAATTAGAGTTGGACTCTGACTTCTAACAGCTTTTCTAGCTCTGAATCTATGCTTCTGTGAAAGCTCCAGTGGACTGGGACTTAGTTTCCTATGTTGTAGAGAAGGCTGCAAGCCCCATTGATACAAAATAAATAACAGCACACAGTTCGCCACATTCCATGGAGCCAGGAGCTCCAAGGGGGCAGTTTCAATGAAGCAGAAGCATCCTGCAGGGAAGAATCACCTAGTCTGGTGCATCTGTTCAGTTCAATTCAACAAAGATTCATTAAGCACCTACTACATGCTAGGCACTAAGGAGATTAAGACAAAACAAAAGAATACTTCCCTCTACCACCACCACAAAAAAAGGGCTTATATTCTACTGGAAGGACACAGCAGGTACATAAATAAATTTTAAAGTATATACAAAATAAAGCAAAATAATTTGAAAACGGAAAGAAGGCTAATAACTAGGTAGGTCGTGAAAGCTCTGAAGTGGAAGGTGGCACCTGACCTATGAGGTAAGGAAGACGTGCACCCAGACAAGGAGACTCCAAGATGTGGCATACAATCAGTGCTTCGCAAATGCACGTTGACTGACATCTGGGTAGCTGCATGGAGTCAAGAAATGGAAGATTATATAAGGTAAATGGCTAATAGATGGGAAGGCAAGAAGGAAGGAAGGGAGGGAAGGAGGAAGGGAGGGAGGGAGGGAGGAAGGAGGAAGGGAGACAAGCAATGAAGGAAAGAGGGAGGGAAGCAAGGAAAGGAGGGAGAGAGGCAAGGAAGAAAGGAAAAGGGGCAAGGAGTCAAGGAAGGAAGAAAGATGGATTACACGACAGGCACTGTGTTAAACGCTTCATAAATATTATCTCATTTTATGCTCACAACAGCTCCTGAGGCAGATACTATTCTTATCTCTATTTTACAATTAAGGAAACAGAGGCAGACAGTTAAGGCAGACAAATAAATGACTTGCATACTGCTATTAAGTGTCTGAGGTTACATTTGAACTCAGGTCTTCCTGACTCTAGGCTTAGCAATCTATTCACTCCCCCCACCTAACTAGCCAACCAACTAACTCTAACAGAAAGTTGATGAAGAGAAATAGTATGAAATAATATACGTGGGAACCATTTGTGAAGAGCTTTAAATACCAAGTTGCATTTTATCTTTGAGGCAATAGGGAGCCAATGAAAAATTTTGAGTAATGGAGGTGATATGGTCAGATCTGTATTTAAGTAATATTAATTTGGCAGCAATGTGTAACATGAATTGAAGAGGGAAGAGAATGGGGGCAGGGACATTAAAGGTTGTTACAAAAGTCCATACAAGAGGCAATAAGGGACTGAACTAAAGTAGAGGCTACAAGCGGGGAAAAGGGCATGAATGCGTGGCGTTGTAGAAGTAAAATTAGCATCTTGCAGTGTGAAAAGTAAGAGCTTAATAACTATTTGCTAAGTGAATGACAGTGAGAAGAGAAGTACATTGGAAGTCAAAGGACCTGGGTTTGAATCCTGTGTCTGCTCTTTGTGACTTTTGTGACCTTGTGTGAGTCACTGTCCGCCTCTCTTTCCCCATCTGTAAAATGAAGGGCTTAGATTAGATGTCCTCCAAAGTCCTCCATGTCTTTAAATCTATGACCCTATGAATCAACTAGCTCTAAATCTATAATTGACAAGACCTAGCAATTGACTGGATGGAGGAGTTGAGAAAGAGTGTGAGTCAAAGATGGCTCCAAGATTGTGAAAATCGGGTGACTGGAGAGATGCGATCAAGGACAGTGATGATCGGTAAGTCTTTAAGGACGCACTGTCTCAAACAAACCGAGTATTCTCCCGCTGACTGTGGATTAGGCCCACACCCAGTATGATCTTCATAAGGGCCAATGAGAAGAGATGGGCTCCTTTCCCTATCTCTTCTGGGCAGCTGGCTCAATGAATACTTAAGTCAACATGCTTTGCTATTTCTAATTAACAGCATGGGAGCTCTCTGAGAAATAGATGTGCTGCATATTATAAGAGAGAGGATTGTCTGATACTTTGTATTTGTATCCTCCACACCTAGCCCATGCACATAGCAGGTGCTTAATGAAGGTTCATTGATTGATTGATGGATCACACCATCCATCATGCCAAACAGAAGTTCACTGCCTGTTTTAAAAGCCAGGCATGGGTGCCGGTCAACCCTCCTTAGACTGAGTTTATGATTTATTCCACCTTGAGACAGTCTTACAGAGTATCTCGAAGGGAAAGCAACAAAGAGAAGTCAAGGAGCAGTGGAACATGTTATCTCAATATGGATTGGGAGGTAGGAACTATGGGAGACTTCTTCCTAGAAAAGACAAACCTAAGCACAAAAGCATAGATTTGGACATGAAATTTATGTCTTCCACATAGAAGGTCACCTAGAAGTCAGTATAGGATTTGGACTTTTTGAGCCAAATCACTAAGTCTTTATCCACATGGAGTATAAGGTCCCAGGGTTTCTCTGTCTTCCACCCTCAAAACTGAATTTTTCTTTAAAGATTAATCTTAGGGCACATTCTGTACCACTAGCACCAGGAACTGTTTGTGGCTCTTGCCCCAGGCATCAAAATTGCTAGTTATATTTCTGTCATCTGGTCTGACAGGGACCTAAGCAAAATTTCTTTCTATAGCATTCCTGATAAGTGCTTATCCAGTATTCACTTGAAAAGACCTTCAGTGATAAGGAAATTTTTCCCAGAGATCTCACAGATTGAGGGAAATACCCCCCCAAAAAAAAACTTCTATCTGCTTTGTACACATTTTGTATCTGTGTAAGAGGAGGGAAAAGAAACAAGCATTTATTAAACTCCTACTATGTTCCAGGCACTGCACTTTACGAATAGTATCTGCTTGAGAGCAAAGACCATTTTCATTTTTGTTCTTGTATCCTCAGCCCCTGACATAGCACCTGGTACATAGGAGAAAGAGGCATCATATTTGAGGGTTGTTCAGGACTGAGTTTACTTTATAGAAATCCAGAATCATCTTCCTAAGTGTCTTAGTAGACAGTAAGGCGATTTATCTTTCAGGAAGTTATTGGTACAAAATAGTCGTTGATTGAATGATGGGTTGGTTCACAGAAAACTTAGGGATGGATTCTCAACCATAACATTCTTTCTTTCTCCTACATCTAGCAGGGTATTGAGCTTTCAACTTCCTGAGAACAGAGGATGAACATGTATGTACTGTTTGTCTTCACTTGAGAATAAATAGTTCTTACATTCTTGGCAATGGTACATTTAAAAAAAAAGTCTATTAGTCTGCACCGATATCATCCTAAAAGATGAATTGCCTTACTGTCCACTAGGATCCTTGGGAAGAGGACACTTCTGGATTTCTGTAAAGTAAACTCAGGCCTGAATAACCCTTAAATATGATGCCTTTTTTCATTTCCTTAATCACTGGTTTAAAACCATCCATGTGTTACACAAAGCATTTACCCCAACATATGAAGATAAACTTTTTTTTTGTAGTTCTTGTTTTTCTGGATTAAGTTTAAATGTCAAACATCCCCCATCCAAACAAAAACCATTGGCAGACTACCCACCCAGTGCCGTTAAACTTAACTGTTCACATGTGATTTATTTGGAAGTGGAGAAAATTGCACAACTTGTTTATAGGAGCTCAGTCAGCAACCAAATAAAGCTATTTCCCCCTTCCCCCCCAAAAAACCATATTGGCATCTGGTACCTCAGCACTACAGTACTTAAATCTGACTGAAAGATGTCAAGAAGTACCATCTGTGTTATGATTTATGGAACTACTAAAACATGTTGACTGTTGAAGACAAAAAGCCTATTAGGCCGCTTTGAAAACCATATGGGTACATGTTGGTGGCTAAGAACAGCATTCTCCAGCATTCCATTCCTAGAGCAACTTATAAGATATGCTTGTGACAGATGCATACATCATGTATGGCAGTTTGGGGAGCAATTGTTTCTAAACTCAGATTTGTTTTGAATGAGAACTTGTAAAGTCATCGGGAAATTCGTGTTGTTCATCTTATTAAACCAAAAACCCAAATTCAGAGCAGTTTAATTATAGAGAATCTTTGCAATTAGACCCTGTAGGAAACTTAGCCCTGCCTAAAATGTTTCCATATTTTAGTCTTTCTTTTTAAAGAGGATTTCTTCACGAATAAATCTATTATGATATACTGTGCTGAAACCAATGGCGCTTAAATAAAAAAGAAAGGGTCCCTCCTTTGAGCAATAAGATTATCCATTAAATTCTAAATTGGTCTTTACAAAAAAAAGTTTTGTTACAGCAAAAAGTGTCTTTAATTAGAATCTGGGCTGAGAGGTCAGTAGAATGCCAATTACTCCATTGGCAGAGCACAGAATAAGAATACAGACCAACTACATGTGGTACTAAGTTTTTAATTCCATTCATCTTCATTATTATCTCCTTTAATTATTCGTTTGACAAGCATTTATTAAACATCTATTCTGTACTAGGCCCTGTGCTGCGTGCTGAGGATACAAAGATAAAAAGACCTCAGTCCCTGCCCTCAAAGAACTTATATTCTATTAGAGGTAAAACAGCTTGTACAGAGATAAATAAATACTAAATGTAATACAAGACAAATACAAAGTAACGGGGGAAGGCATTCACTGGGGAGAGACTATATATAGAAGATAGGACTTAAACTGAACCTTCGAGGAAACTAGAGATTCTAAGAGGCTGAAGAGAGAAGGAAAAAATGCATTTGTGAAGCAACTACTATGTGTGCTGGGCACTGTATAACTATAACCTCATTCAATCCTCACAATAACCCTGCAAGGTAGGTTCTATTATGATCCACATTTTGCAAATGAGGATGACAGATGTTAAGTGACTTATCCAGGGTCACACAGCTGGTAAGTGTCCGAGACTAGATTTGAACTGAGGTCTTCCTGACTCCAAGCCCAGTGCTCTAACCACTGTGACACTGAAGAAGAGAGGAGAAAAGGAGATACATACCAGCCTCACGAATGAAAGGAGAGATGGAAAGTCATGCACAGGGAACAAGAAGTACTCGTTAAGCTGGAATATTAATGTGTAAAATGGAATAGTGTGCAATCAGCCTGGACAAGTAGGCCAGAGGCTAGTAGATTACAAAGGCTCTAAATGCCAAACCTATTCTTCCTTCTTAGAACTCTCATTCTCTTTTGCTTTGGAGGGAGAACGGAATGGGGACTCATTTCTGCTTTCAAGATCTCTGAGACACATTTTTTAGACATGGCCAATGTGAAAATTTGTTTTATGTGACTATACAGGAAGCCTTCCCAACCTGTCTTAATTCCAGAGCCTTCCCTCTGTTGATAATTTCCTATTTATCCTGTGTAGAGCTTATTTTGTATATATTTGTTAGATTGTTGTCTTCCCCATTAAACCGTAAGCTCCTTTTGTGCAGACGCTGTCTTCTGCCCTTTATTTGTATCCCCAGAGCTTAGCACGGTGCCAAGCACATAGTAAGTGCTTAATATATATCGATCGATTGATTTATTGATTATAAAAATTTTGTTTTCCTTTTATTTTTTCTCCACTGGGGGTAGGGAGTGGGAAGAGGAGAAAATAAATGTTTGTTCATTGAAAAAAATAAATTAAAAAAAAAAACCTCTCCTGTGAGAGACACCTTGAAATCATTCCTAAAATGTCTCTTTTTTTTTGTCTTTTTAATCTAATCTACTGAGCTGGACTCTAGTTAAGTAAGGTGATAATTACTTCTAGCGGTTTGTAAATAATCTTCCCTTCAGCTACAGTACCCTTTACATTCCATGCAGTAAAACTTTGGGGAAGAAGGAATTGGGATTGAAGAAGGTCATATATGGGGGATTAGGCAAGCAGATCATCTGGGATGAAAGGGGCACCTTCTTTTCCCACCAACCCCATAGATGTGGCAGGCTGTAGGGAAAGAGCATGGGTACATACAGTATGCTTTCATATAGATCTGGAGTTAGGAGGCATTAGTAGGGAGAGAAGTGCTAATATTAGGAAGGGCATAGATTTGTAATGGATGATCATAAAACTTTGTCTGGAACAACAATGCTTTAAAGGAAGTTTGTTTTATAGATATGCAAAAACAATTTTCACCTTGCCAAGTAGCAGAATGCTATTGCTAATGCGATGTAACTCAAAAGAGCTAGAGGATTGTCCCAGAATGTCACCTCTTTTAGCAGGTAAAAATTAAAATGTAAGGTAGATGCTTATCTCCTTCCTCTCTCTCCTTATTGTTTAGTTGAGATTTCTTCCACTGTTTCCTCCTAGAGATAATCTCTAATGTCCCCTTAAGCTCTACATCTATGACCCCATTGTTCTTAACTCTCTCTTCATCTTGTCCCACTATCATAATACTATTAATAAACCTTCCTTTACATTAAAAAAATTGATGAAAATGTCCGTATCCCATTACCCAAAGATCCCACCACTAAATATATCCCAAGGAATTCAAAGACAGGAAAAAAAAGGTCTCATATATACCAAAATATTTGTAGCAGCCTTTTTTTTTGTAGTAGCAAAGCACCAAAAACAATGTAGTTGCCCTTTGGGCTAAACTAATTGTAGCATTTGAATATAATGGAATATAACTATACTGTAAGAAATACAAATATAAAGAATTTAGAAAAGGGGCGGAGCCAAGATGGTGGCTGGAAAGCAGGGACGAGTGTGAGCTCCCCACCAAGTCCCTCCAAAAACTTATAAAAAATGGCTCTGAACCAATTCTAGAACAGCAGAACCCACAAAGTAGCGGAGGGAAGCAGGGCTCCAGCCCAGGACAGCCTAGATGGTATCTGGGTAAGGTCTATCCCACAAGGAGCTGGGAGCTGAGGGGAGCAGAGCTGAGCCGAGCAGAGCCCAGTATGGGCAGCGCGGACCAACGAGACTGAGAGCCGGGTGGAATATGCCCTAGCACCCTGAATCAGTGAGCTGCACCAGATCTCTCAACCCACAAACAGCAAAGACAACAGAGAAGGTTAGTGGGAAAAGCTGCAGGGACTGAGTTTGCGGTTGGGCCACCGCCCTGGGGACAGTGGAGGTGGGGCAGCTACAGAACTACAGCTGCAGTTATTTCTGGCCCCAGGCCCACCTGGT
>JAQQSZ010006539.1:0-13564 GCA_028646595.1 Phalanger gymnotis
TGAAGAGCTCTTTCTGTTTCTACTTTTACTTTATTCCATCCACATAAGCACAGACAAATTTAGTACTCCTCCAGCTTTCTAGAGGTGATATTAATGCTTTTAGCTTGAGCTGCACAAACCAGCTCTGCAAACCTTAATTATGGGACTTGTCACAAACATATCTTTTGATTTTCCTAGTATTATTATTTTAAAGTCTTCATTATTTTTCAATTTTATGAATATTCAAAGGATACCATTGTTTATTTTTTGTAGAGTTATTTGAGGTAAATGAATCATTAAATATTCATTCAGGGCTCTTAAAATGCTGACTTCAAATTCCAAAGCAAGGTTTTTTATGCAAGCTAATTATTTGAATATGTTTTAATACTCTTCCTTTTCTTTTTTCCAGCAACATCTAAAAAAGAAGAAAAGAAGGAAGGTAGTTAAGCATAATTCTTGTATATTATCAAAAAGTCTGTCTTGCAATTAATGTGTTGAATGTTCATTCATTTAAGGAACAGTTATTATGTGTGTACTATGTGTATGCTACATGTTGCAGTTGTCCTAAAATTACAGAACTAGAGTTTGGCACTAAGGGAATCATAGTTCTAGTCCTCAAGAAACTTGCAAGCTTTCAGGGGAGATAAACTAAAGGTCCAAATAATTATAATACAAGGTGAAATATAGTAAGTGGGTAATAGAAAAAAGACATTATTCAACACCTAACAGGTAAAAATGAAAAGCTAAGGACTAATTTCATTTGACTTATTTTCTGGGATATGCAGGTTTAGTTTTATGGTGGTAAATTCCTAGCATAGATAGAAGACCTGTATCCAGAGCTGCATTTTTCTTTTTTACATTTTTTTCTAATATTCAGTAACAGAAAAGATTAAAGTTGATGTGGTAGAGTGCTCCTGAATGTTCACATAAATTTCAACTCTTGGATTCCTCATGGACACAATTTTCAGAAAATCCTATAGCATTTATTTAGTCTTTTGCCTGACAAATGTCCTGCTTCAGTTTATAGATAGATGAAGCCTTTTCCAAAATCACAGAGGATGGACTAGATTTTTTTTCAAATCCCCATTATATAATTTTAGAAACTACTCTGAAACATTTTAACTGTATCAAAAAACATGGGATTCCTTGCACCATGACTCTTCTGATCTCTCCCATCAGCACTTACCAAAGACACTTCTTTTACTATATAGATACAAATAAAATATAGCCATACTGTTCTTCCTCCTATCTCCCTTCTTTTATACTTCTTGATGTGAAATAAGTTTGTTGCTCTTTTCCTTTTTTGGAGAAAGGATTCTAATCTTCCTTTCATAAAGATAAATATTGAGATGAGATGAGTAATCTAGTAAAATCACATTATTCTAGGGCATTTATTTCAACTTAGAAAATTACCATTTCTATTATAATACAATTTTGGCACATTCCAATTCAATAAACAAATGATTTTTTTTTACATTATAGAGCTTACATTGACATTTTGCACAAGCCCATTTAATATCTGCAGAGTTATGTTCCGCTTAAATAAAACTAGAAAAAATAAGAACTAGGCAATAATCAATAGTGCATTTAGGGTAAGATTATATATGTGGGAAAGCTGACAAAGGAAATATATTTTCTTTTTTCTGTTTCAATTGCTTCCCATTAGTACAGACGGTGTGGGGGAATCCATACATTCAACAAAGACTTTTGCAATAATAAGCCCTGTGCTGGGAAATTGAAGTAATGAAAGCTCTTACATATGTTCTCTTCCTTTCCCTCCTCCAGAATTTGGGAAAGAAAATTGTATATATTTAGGATGATTGAGCCAGAGAGTAGAAAGAGGAAACATAGATGACTCTGGGAAAGAAGAATTTGTCATGTTAGATTTGGGAAAAGTGGGAACCTGAGCAATTTTGTTTTCAGTCATGGCAATGGCAATGAATGTATAAAAAGTTTCTAGGTGCTTTATAGTAGTCCTTAAAATGTATCTGTAAACATGAGCTCTTATGTTATGATTCTTCTTTCTTTAGAGATATTTCCTAAACATAGAGTACTGATTTTTATTTTAGCTCCCTTAGTCACTCATTCTTCTAATGCCTGAATTAAAAGTTTTTCTTTTGATTCCTTCGTAACCAGTGCTATAGGCTGGTGGCTTGTCTTGTTTCAGTTTTTGACAATTCTGACTCAGCATGAGGAATGAATTATTTTAGGCAATTTTGCCATCAGAAAAGCCAAGAGTCTGTGTTCATTTTAGTAGCTATGAAATTGGGATCCTCTAGTCAATTATTGTATTCCTGTTCAATTTGTTATATATTTCCCTAGGTCTCTCAATTTTTATATAGAAAACTAAAGAATTTGATTGCTAACTTCTGACTTTGAGGAAAATAATCAACATCTGTGTGATATTGTTAAGAATAACCCCCACCCAAGAACTTAAATGAACTTGCTGACCAGAATCAGCCATGCAATTTTATGAATTCTGAGGTTGCCCTTGTCTCCTCTCTTGTTGTTCATGACTGGGAATATATATACTGGATGAAGTTTCCCATCCTACTTCTTGCTCTCTGCACATCTGGTAAAGATAACAGATCTCTTTCTTAAGGAGCTCTGAATATACATGGTTTGTCCAGCAAGTTGCTATACTGCACCCAAATGCCATTTGGTACAGATAACTTGAAAAACAAGCCCTGAGCATAAATATCACTAACAAAAAACAAGATAGACTAGTTGACCTTGCTGGGTCCTTAGCTTTCAACCAGCAACTTCTTAACCTACTCTTACTAATATTAACTTCTCTTAGAGCCATTTCCTACTCTGGTGGAATCAAATAACTCAAACAGTTCTCTTTTCTAAAACCTAACTCTGCCTTTCTATGGGACTGTAAAAACAATTGTGATCATGGTTTCCAAGCTTTAGTCTAATCTGACACCATATTTCTGATTGTGTTTCTTTTACCTGTATACCAACTCAGTTAAGCAAATACTTGGGTACTGATTTCCAAGACTGGATTCTGTAAATCCCTTTCTGTTAGGGACGTCCCTGAATCTGATACTGAACTCTTCACTGTGGGTTGATATTTCACAGCTTCTTCAAATATGGCATATTAGTCTTTAATATTACCACAATAATTCCTTTCACAAAAATAGCAAAATGATTATGACAAACAAAAATGATGAAATAGATTATCAATTAACGATTCAAGTAGGTATTTTGTTTTGAGATTACTATGGAAGGATATAAAGAAATAGTGGAACAATCCATACCCACAAGGAGCTCATATTCTACCAGGGAATGTAACTATATATTGGTGTTAATGTAGTATAAAGGCAGACATGCCAAGTAAATTTAGATCTCCTGAAAAAATCTACAATCTGGGGGATTTGTTCATATTGGCACAGTCATATCTGTGGGTTTTTTTTTTTAATTTTGACTCTTCCTCCATATGAATAGTCTTAAAAACCATCAGTACTGTAAGAAAAATCATGCACATTTCTCTTTTAGTTAGTAGACTATAACGAGGTTAATTTTGTTGTTGCTTTTGTTTTTCATGAAATTTAACATTTCATTTCCCATGGGCATTTCTTGCTAATTTTATAGACTAGATTTAAATAATTGCTAAAGTGGAGTGACTATCTATGATGAATCGAACAGATTGAGAGCAAACTACTGCTTTTATTCACATCTACTCTGAACCTTTAAGGTCCTAATCAAAAACTGTTGTTTAGTTCCCTGGCCAAGAGTCTTAAAAGGATACACACACAGGTATGTATAAACAAACACATATGTATAAATGCAAACATATATTTATGTGTATCCACATACATATACACCAAACACCAAGTAAGCCATTATTGCATTTTCAGTAGATTCAGCAGAAGAATGCTGATGGAACATACTGTAATTTAGTAGCATATGTATTTATAAGCTACTTGTAATATCCACTGGGAGTTTATAACACTTGCCTTTTCAAAGATGGTATTTGAGGTTCTCAGGTATTATGTTTACATAATGATGCCTTTATGACATCTGCCAAAACAATAAGATGTCTTATATAGATTAATATGACATGATTGCTTTGTAAGTAGATGCCACTATTCTCTCTCTATTTCAGGGAAAGAAAAATACATTTATTGAATTATTTGATTTGACTTGGCAGTCTCATGATTTATGATTTGTTTAAATTTCTTCCTTTTATTTTTCTTATTTTCTCAATGAGTTCTGTCACATACCTGACACCGAACCTCAAAAGCTATTTCATGCTTTCATTTCTGTACAAAAAACATTAAATGCAAAACACTATTGATTATTCTTACTAATGGAAAAGAACAGTGGCATGAATAAACAAAACCATCTAAGATACCTCAAATTATTAATTTACGGTAGTTCTGTGTATTCTACTCAACATTTTCAAAATAGAACTCATCAATTTTACCCCAAAGCCCTCCTCATTTCTGGTTTCCTATTATAATTGATGGTACCGCAGCTCTCTCAGCCACCAACATTCACAACTTCAATGTTATCCTCACCACCCAACTTTCACTCTCCCCACATAGCCAACCAGCTGCCAAACTGAATGATTCCTGTCTTCAAAGCATGTTTCTTATACATCCCCCTTTCTCCATTCTATATCTATCTATATCTATATCTATATCTATATCTATATCTATATCTATATCTATATCTATATCTATATCTATATCTATATCTATATCTATATCTATATCTATATCTATATCTATATAGATAGATATCTATAGATAGATATAGATATTGATATATAGATACATATATATATGTATCTATATATATATATATATACATATATACATATATATGTATATATATATATATATATCTGACTAAAGGTTCCTAAGCCCAATTCTGACCATATTATCTCCTACTCATTAAATTCCAATATCTCCCTAGTACCTCCAGGAATAAATATAAAATGTTCTTTATGTCACTGAAAGCCCCTCACAATGTGGCCCTTTCCTGTCTTCTTAACATTGTACTTCCCTCGAATATTCTGAAATTCAGCTAACCTATTCTCCCTACTCTGTCTTGTACATGATGCTCCTATATCTTTGACTGTCATGTCTATAAAATTCCTTCTTCTCACCCTTGTATTCTGACTTTCTTGGTCTTCTTGAAGACTCAGCTCAAGTTCCCTCTTCTGCAGAGGCCTTTCCCCACTCACTCCACCATCTAGCAGTTATTGCCTGCCCTTCGAAGATTACATATCAAATTATAATTATCATACATATTTATGTAAAATTTATTTCCCTCCCACACCCATTAGAATGTGAGCTCCTTGTGAGCAGAGACTGCTTTTTTTTTCTTCTTGTATCCTCAACACTTGGCTATGTGCTTAGCATGTAATTAGTGGTTAAAAAATCCTTGCCAATAAACTACTTAATATCCTTACTCTACCCTGACCAACAGTCAGGTGAATAAGAAGAATGATCCTACCTATGCCTTTCTCTGTGTTATGTTCTTTAGAACTCCGTAAGCCTCTCTTGGGTTTATATTGTTTTTTAAAAATATATTTCTAGACCTTCCCAAGTGGCTGTAAAGGATTCTAGACCTGTGGCTCAGCAGAACAGGATAGAATTCAGTTCAATTTAATTCAATTCAATTCAGTTTAACTCTAAACCCTGGGGCACCAACATGGAAAAAGGCCCAGTTCCTGAGACTGATAAACTTCTGATCAATCAGCATTAAAGTGGAATGACACAAAACACAAACAACAGTACCACAAGTTAGAAATGTGAAAAGGAAAGTTGGTTGGTTGATTGTTGTCCTTCATTCTCCGAGAGGACCAAAATGACATCACTGTGCTAGAGTCAAGTTTCAACGTGTCTGACTGTGGCTGATCAGACCAATACTAGCCTGGAATGCTCTACCACAGGTTGGATACAAATAGTCCATGTGAACATTTGCGATAGATATTCTAAATTTGTGCATCCTGTGTTTCCTTTGAGCTGTTTCAATTCTGCTTTGCTCAAAGAGCACAGCACCTTCTCTGATGTGGGAACACCATGCTGAGAGGTCCTGTGGCAGTGTCTCTCGCATCACACCATCAAAAACACAAACAACTGTACTACAAGTTAGAATAAAGTGAAAAGGAAAGCAAGAGTGTAATGAAAGACTTAGGCAAGGAGTGTTCACTTCTGGCAATGGGATAAAGTGGTATGTCAGGAAAGACTTTGAAGGAAGGAAGGAAGTATTACAACAGAGGGATCACAGGAATCCATTCTAGGCATGAGAGATAGATAGTACATGCAAGTGCGTGGAGATAGGGAAAAGGCAGCAAGTAGGTCCAGTTTGGCTCTAATATAAAATCGAGGAAAATTATATGAAATTATTTTGAAAATTAACCTGAAATTATATAATAGAGGTCATTGTCAGGGAAAAGTTTGCTTCGGTTCCCTTGGTTTAGCCAGTGAACTTTCACAAAATTAATTGACAACTGAATTTTTTTCATCCGGATGACTCTTGAACTTTCCAGAATAAAAGAGCATAAAAGTCTTCTAAATTTAGAAAGAAATAAAACTCTAAGGGGATAGGGAGGGGGAGAGGACAAAGGAAGAAGGGGAGGGGGAGGGAATAGGTTAAAGGGGGATATAGAAAGGTGTTTAGATCAACAGGAATGGGAGGTTGGAAAGGATTTGGGGGAGGATAAAAGAGAGATCCTTAGAGGGGAGGTTGAGGGAATAGGTCAAAGGGGTGTACAAAATGGTGCTTTGATCTGTGGGAAGGGGAAGATAAGGGAAGGATTATTGTAGAAGAGTAGGTTAAGTAATAGGAGGGCAAGGTAGTGGGTAGAAGAAAAGCAATAGGTCAAAGGAGTGTATAATAGGGTGTTTAGAACTTAAAGGTATGAGAGGATAAGGGAGGGACTAGTGGAGGGGCAGGGCAGGGCAGGGGGTAGGTTAAGTAGTAGGAGGGTCAAGTAGTAGGTAGAAGTAAAGTGGAGGAGTTAGGAGAGACAGAAAAACAGAGATATGCACAAACATAAAAACAAAGATTAGGAGTAGAGTCTCTTAGGGAAAGTATATGTTTATATATGTATGTGTGTCTGTATACATGTATGTATGTGTATATATGCATATGTATATATCAATATCTATAAATACATCCAAGCGTAATTGTAGCCTGGGGGAAGAAGTAAAAAGTATAAAGCAGTAAACACAAGAAAACCTACAAGGAAAGAAAGAAAAGATGGGAACTTTCAACATAATGCACAGCATTTAATATATAGGCTTTCCTGAAATGGAAAGTTATTGCTATATATTCTGAATCTTCTCCTATGCTCTGTGTGCACATGATATTTTTTCTTTTCTCATTTTATATTTAATTTATAATGTTTTTTTCCTTTGCTTATTATGTATTTGTTTTAATATTTGTTAAAAAAAAAGATTTTAAAAATTCCTAAAGAAGTTTTAATCATTTTCTGAGAACAATAAATACAGCTGTAGATGAGGTAACAGGAAAAAGGAACAAAAAAGCAGATTTAAAGAATAAAATTTTTGGAGAAACAACTTAAACCCACTTTTCCCAAAAGAGAAAGAGGGAAGAAAGACCTATCATTTACTTTAATGTTTTTAAAATATATTTTACAAGCATCTATTATTTTTCCCTTCCTACTGCCCTCCCCCACCCAAAATTTATTTTTTTCAAATAACAATAAATACATATACTCCAGCAAAACAATTTCCTATATTGGCTATGTATAAATGTATTAATCTCATTCTGGATTTTAAGTTTATTACCACTCTGGCAGGAGGTAGATGACATGAATCATCTTCAGTCCTCCTGACTCATGGTTTATTTCATTAATCAGATTTCTAAAATGTTTCAAAGTAATTTTTCTTTATAATGTTGTCATTATGTAAATTGTTCTAGTTCTTCTCACTTTCCTCTTCATCAGATTATAAAGGTCTTCTCAATTTCTTCTGTCCACTTTGTCATTTCCCAAGTCATAATAATATTTCATCACATTAATATCCCCAAATTTGCTTTATTATTCCCTAACAGGTAGGCACCCCTTTGGTTTCCAGTTTTGAGTTTTGTACATATGGGTATGCTTCCTCTTTCTTTTATCTCTTTGAGACATTAGCCTAATAGTGGTATAAGTTGGATCAAAGGATATATACATTTGGTAACTTTTGGGCACTGGTCTAAATTGATTTCCATGATCAATTCACAGCTTGATAAACAAAGCATTAGTGTGCCTACTTTCCCTTAGTCCCTCCAAGATTTATCCTTTTCCTCTATTGTCATTTTAACCAAACCAATGGGTGTGAAGTAGAATGTCTGAGTTTGTTTCATTGATATTTGCCTAATTATTAGCTTTTTGGAGTATTTTTTTCATATGTTTATAGATTGCTTGGATTTTATCCTTTGAAAATTACCTATTCATATCCTTTGACCATTTATTTACTTTCAAGTGGTAGGCCTCAAGATAAGTGACTTTACCCCTTTGGGCCTCCATTTCCTTAAAATGAAGAGGTTTGGAGGAATCCAATTATTTCTATTGCTCCTTCCAACTCTATCATTCTATGATCCTATTATCCTATGAAATAGGCAATTTCACAGTCCTTTAAATAGAATGGACTCTCTATTAAGTCCCACGTACATCACTTGCTAAAATCAATGCAATTGCATTCATCTTCTGTCAACATCTATTTCTCCTCCCGACTTATTTTCTTTCATGAAAACAGAAATTAATATTTTCAGAATGTGAAATGTGTTGCTTATATTGGTGAATGCATATGGATGAATACATATGGGTTAATACATAAAAGTGAAGATAATGAAAATATTAGCTAATAACTAGTCCTTTGAAGGAAACTGTTCATAAAATTGGCAACAACTAAGACACGTTTTTAGAGAATTGCTCTCTTCATTCTTTGCTTGACTTCCAGGCATAAGCATCATTAACTTGATCACAGATACATGTTAAAAACTAATTTTCATGTACCTATACTCAAGGGGATTATATCTATGTAAAACTGGGTGATATTTGATATGTTTTATTATTATATTTATTTTGCAGATGTTAAAATTCCCCAGTCTTGTTCTTAAAAAAAAGATAGTTGTGTTAACCTCTTTTTCTTCTGGAAATTAAATACTTGCATTTAATACTTCTTTTGGCTGAGAAAATGATACTTGCGATAGGCTTCTTGAAAACATTTTAAGTTTGAGTTAATCAGTTCCTGATTTATAACATCTGTCTGCTTAACAAGGTGTCTCTCTGTTTTCAGGCTCTAAGATAAAGAAGACAGCAGACGGTAAGGGAAAACATTTCATTTTTTCTTTTCTTTCCAACCTAAGGAAATCAAAAGTTATTATTTCTACTTTAAAGAGCAGTCTAAAACAGCAACAGTAGAATGAACTGAATAGAATGTTCTAAGTTGGAACTGCTCTGAAAAGTGAAACATTTGGCATCAAGAAAGAAAAGTAAGCTATCCCAGCCCTACTCTAATAGTCGTATCTCAAAGGAAGTGCCAGCTTGACAAATAAGCGTTTTGTCTCATAGTACTCTAATGACTTCTGCACAGATTTAACATTAGACATTTGTTTTGCTAGTAAACACTAATAGAAATGTGTTAGTTATAACGTCATTTTAAAAAAGTTGGTTTTCTGCCAATCAGTTTTGTAAATGTTGCTACTGGAGATCTAGAGTTCTACTTCACCTGGAAATAGAGCCATCTCTAAGAAAACTTGAAGTTTGTCTTCAGTATGTCATCTCATTCCTTTTTGGTCCTCCCTAAAATAGTGTTCAGTCTCTTATCTCACTAAGCCTTTTCCTTCCCCAATCTCTGTTGCCCACAGTCAGAACCTTTGATGGGATCATGGAATCCCAGAGTTAAAACATATTGCACAGATCATTTAGTCTGATGCGCAGGAGCCCTTCCTATAGTTTCCTGTGAGTAGCCTTTTGCCTTCTTCTTGAAGGTCATCTGTGATAAGGGACTTCCCAGGGTGCAGGAACCTATGCTAGACACAGGCCACTCTGTTTATAGGCTCTCACTGCCTCAGGAAATTTCAGTTTGGAATTTCCATGGATTCCCAATCGGAAGGATTTGTCACCCTGCTGCTTTCTTTTAGCTCACAATTCCCTTCAAAGTATAGAAGAGATTAAGAATGATCAGTGTATGTTACTTATACAGAAAGACCATTCGTTTATTCAAAACCACATTTGAGCTAAAAACTGACAGGAGAGGTAGCAGCAGTGAATAATCCAATGCAGATAGCCCATTGGTGTTTGCCCATAAGGTAAAAAGTTTTTCTTCAATCACTATTAAAACCCACAAAGCCTCTGTCCTCTAGGAGCTTACAGTTAGATTTAATGCATAGAAAATGCAAGAATTAATGGCTATTAAGAAATAGAAGAGTGTTGATCACTTATTGTTAGAGGACATATCTATAAAATACGAATGCAGCAAGTAAGAGGAGGTGGATTGTTATTTAGCTGTTTCAGTTATATCTGACTCCTTGTGACCTCATTTGGGGTTTTCTTGGGAAAAATATTAGAGTATTTGCCATTACCTTCTCCAGCTCATTTTGCAGATGAGGAAACTGAGGTAAACAGGGTTAAGTGATTTGCCCAGGGTTACACAGTTATCAGTATCTCTGAGGCCATATTTGAACTTAGAAACTTAACCTAACCTGACTCCAGGCCCAGTGCTCTATCCACTGAGACACCTCACTGCCCCAGGAGGTGGATTAGTGCTTATAAAATGTATGGGACTGGTTATGGAAGCTTCTTCTGATGGACAGTGAGAAATGTAGTGGAAATAGTACCGGTTCTGTTCAGAAAACTTGGATTTGACTCTTGGCTTTGCAGCTTGCTCCCTGTGTGATTTTGGACAAGTCTCCTAACTTCTCTGAGTCTCAGTTTTCATGTATGTAAAATGAAGGGAGCTGGATCAGTTAACCCTTTCTGTCCCAGATGTATGATCTTAAGAGTCTACGAAATGCTTCCTAAAAACTCTCCACTTTGTTTTTGAAAAAGCTCCTATATTTTACCAGAAGAAGATAATAATTCCTAGAACAAGGAGAAATTAAGTTGTAGAAATTGATTAATCTGTAGAAATCAAGTAATGCTAAAATATTGAATCAGGAATCAGTGGCTCTCTCCTTGTTGATCTAAATTTCCATGAAAACAAAAGCCTCCTGGCGTATGTTCCATTTTGGTATCATTGGCTCCTATACCTCACTAACAGGCAAGGCTATATCACCAATTGATTAGAAATCTTTGTTATTTTCTCTTAAAGACTTTTAGGAGATATGGATTTATATCTATAGAATGAAGATAATTTTCCATCTCAAATTAAAGGATACCATTGAATGTTAATAATCTAGCATCTTGTGCACTTTTAAGAGAAAGCATCCAAAATATCTCTCAGCTTAAACATCGACAACAAAGATTACTAATGACCTAAATCAATATTTTCTTTTATTCTTTCCACTCTTCCCCTATTCAGAGTTAATCTATCTTATGTAAATTCAATTTAATTCAACATCCATTTATTAAGTACCTATTGCTTTTAAGGCACTATTTTTCCTTCTTTCTGACTCCTTGTCTCTCCTATGGGCTTATCAAGTGAAGTAATCCTTGGTAATATGTTAATGTTATTTCCTCCATGTCAACACAGTTAATTACAAATGTTTTCAGAGTGCCTTAAAAAAGTCTGCTGAGAGTGGGAATTTCAGGCATGATGTCAAGCTAGTAGGATCAGACAGGAACATTTTGCTGCTATTCTTTATATCATATCACTTTGCTACTTAGATGCCCTATGACCGAGTCTCACCTACCATGGTAGCGCTTTTTATTAGTCGCAACTTTTCTGAGAACAAAGTATAAATCTTGATGAACTGCCCATACATTTTCATTCCTTGCACAACTGTATTGTTCTTCACTAAAATGACTTTGCTAATATTAAGCAGGAAAAAAAAGTTCAAGAATGAAGTCATCTTGGTTGTGTCTTCCCTTACAAATGATAAATTAATGAGAGGAACAAGCATTGTCAAAATTAGCCTAGATGATCTCTGAGGTCCTTTCCAGGTCTAAATTTCTGTGATTCTATTACCCTATGACCTTTTCTTGGATCCTTCTCAAGTGGGAGATAATTTCTATGAACAATTCAAGTCTGAATGTTGAGGTCAAATTATTCCTGAGACTTTCAGTAAAGATTTATACTTTGCAATTTAATATTTGCTTCCTTAGGTTGGGCCATGATAAATTATCCAAAGCTTTTTTTTTTTAGCAATATATGTGTACTTCTCTTATCTCCTACAGAAATGTGTCCATGTATAAATTGAATATGAGCTTAGTTGTACTCACAGGCCTTCTCCAATCCTCAAAGATAAGTGAAAGTACCATTCAAACATAGATTCCTTCCTTGTAATAATTGGTAGAAACGGTTAGGGTCAAGGTCTACATCAAGGATGAGGAAATGAAGGAGGAAGTGGGGACAGTGCTAACTATAAGCAAGACAGAAAATTACAATTTGTTTATGTTACCTTTCTATAATCTCTTTTGGCATATACCCCTCTTAGTTCATATCAAAGTGGGATGCTGATAATGGCTCAATTTTTCCCTTTTTCAGGGGTATCTGAATTTTTAATATGATCATCTACTCTAATGTACAGTACATTGGATTTGGAGTTCAGATACTGACTCTCCAAATTACTACCTGTGAGACCCTTTGGCAAGTGATTTGTCCCCTGTGGGCTCAATATGTTCATCTGCATAATGAGGTTATGCTACATCAGTGGTTCTCATTGTGTAGTTCTGTAGTTCTGAGATCAATGGAATTTGCCAAGGCCCTTTCAGGGGATTTACAAATTCAAATGTATTTTCATAATAATGTGAAACATAATAATACAATATAAATAATAATACTAAGATGTTTTCATTTCTGATGTGGCGAATACTGATCGATATCCCTAGCAGTGTGTTGTATAGGCTGCTAATTGTTAAATTTTCAGTGTGAGCCTTTAACTTTCAGAAATTGGCAAATACTACAAACCAGAGATTATTTGTGATTGTCTGTGCTTAAGAAAGTGATGGAAAAATGGTAGTACTGCAGAGTAAACTTGAATGTGCGTCCTGTGTTGTTGAGAGCCAGACAGAACAGCCTCATACATAACCCACATAAGCAAAAGTTCTCTGAAGGGGCTCCTCAATAATTTTTGAGAGTATAAAAGGACCCTGAAACCAAAAAACACCAAACTTCCAGAACCCCTGAACTAGATAATCTTAAAGGTTACTAGCAGGTTTAAATTTGATAGGACTATAAAAAGTTACCCAAAGGACTTCATTTCACAATAAAGCCCATCCTGGAGAAAGCAGTAATACTTCTAGTACTAGATGAAGTGAAGTCTAGGGGACATTCAGAGATAATAAACAGAGTCATATGGTATTGGGCAAATAATTTGGACATTCTTTGCTTCAATTTCCTTATCTGGAAAATAAAGAGCTTCTTAAGTTAGAGTCTGTGAACTTAAAAAAAATCTTGATGATTTCATCTTAATACTTTGATTACTGACTTTCAACAATTGTATTTCAATATCA
>JAQQSZ010006540.1:0-13563 GCA_028646595.1 Phalanger gymnotis
ACCAATCCACACCCACACAGGTTTCATACCTGACAGGGCCCTGGGCCTGGGGCTTAGCACTTAACAGCTGAAAGTACTTCCACTCAAAAGAAACAAAAGCCATGCTAATGAGACAATTTTGCTTAACAACACACCAAGGGAAGACAAAGGTTTCTTAAGATAGAATTTGAGAGCAGGATTTAGAATCCTAGACTATAGTTAGAATTACAGAGATATTGTACTCTTGGACAGAAATGGAATATACCTAACAATAGTCAATTAGAAAAAAAAACAAGTCACACAAATATAATTTTTTTTTAAAAAAGAGGCTTTAAAATGGAAAAGGAAAGTAGTGAGAAAATGCTTACATGTATCTAGCAAACTAGATACTAGGAAAGGAGTCAGGGAAGGAGGGAGGAAAGGAAGAAGAAGGAAAGAAAGAAGGAAAAAAAGAAAGGTGAAATGTTTGTCATTTAGCAATGAAAAGAGAAAATACGAATATGTAATGGGCTCAGTCAGCATAGTGTGACTTCTCCTAGCAGTGTTCAGCTGTTCTTGAGTATAAACAAAGAAGGCAGATCATCAACATCAGGGTTGATGATTGGCAGGACAGGAGAAATGGTGAGAAAAGAAAGAAAAGGGATCCAGAACAGAAGACAGTCTAAAGCTGAACTGTCCCACTATAGGGTGAAAAATAAAGAAAAGAAAGTATTGTCAGAGTAAGGGTGATGGAAATGGAAATTAAAGTGAAATGAAGAAATAGAAGATTATAAACAAGACAAAGAAGCAGTTTGGAAGTATGCCTTCAAAGTCACTGAACTGTGCATATATTTGAGCCAGTGGTACCTCTACTAGGCTTATTTATACTCCTAAGATATAAAAGAAAGGAGACATATGCATACAAAAATATTTAGAGTAGTTCCTTTTGGAGTTACAAAGAACCAGAAACTAAGGGAATGTCCATGAATTGGGAGATAGCTTAACAAATGGCATATGACCATAATGGAACATGACTATGCCATAAGAAATAATGAGAGTGATTGGTTTAGAGAAACCTGGGAGAACTTGCATGAACTGTTGCAGTGAAGTGAACTAAACAAAAAGAATAATATGAACAATAACAATAACATTGTATAGACAAGCAACTTTGAAAAACTTAAGGTCTCTGATCAAATTAATGACAATTGTGATTCTAGAAGACTGATGATGAAATATGCTATCTGTCTCCTCACTAAGAAGTGAGACTCAATATTCATAAAGAGAATTGGAGACACAATGTGGGAATTTGCTTTTCTTGACTATGCATGTTTACCACAATGCTATGTTTTTGTTTTTCTTTTCTTTTATATTGAGTGGGGAGAGGGAAAATTGCTTGCTAATTAAAAATACAATAGGAAAGTTAATCGTTTTAAGGGGAGTGAAGTAGAGATCCAGGTCAGGAGATAGTGATTAGAAATGTCGATTCTGGAATTATTGATCATGGAGGTGGTAGTTACCAGTGAAGGAGAGCTATGATGTGTGGAGCTCACATCCTTGTGTGTGGATACAGCAAAATGAAGTGATAGGTCTTAAGAACTGAGGATATTCATAAGGATATTAATAAGCTTGGAGGAAAAAGTGACTGAGGGCCCATTTGGATGAAACACACCTAGAAGATAAACCAAGCATACACTTGGCCTGGTCAGACTAGATCAGGCTTAATGTCCAAGGCCAAGGCTCTCTTGTCATTCATACTAGCATCTGAGTCCTCTCTCTAAGCTGCTTCTGACTTCTTTATGAAGTAGACACCTTTTTGTCTCCCAGTGTGGCATTTTGGTAACATTGATATCAGTAGTGTCTAATACTTTAGAAAAGTCATGGAGGATGAAGTATTGTAAAAACTATAATTTTTTTTTTAAAAAAAGCTATTGAATTTAGAGAATGACTTATAAGATTTATAATTAAATCCTGACAAATCATTCCTGGGAGCACTTCTATCAAATCCATATAGGTTCTATATTACTGGGGACCTTTGGAAGTACAGTTTAAATAAAAATGATTTAGGGACCAAAACCAAAAACTCAATTATCTCTGATTAGGGATGGTGTGGAGGGGCCTTATGCTTTGGGCAGGGATTTAGACTAGACGATCCAAGAGGCAGCTAGGGGGCATCATGGATAGAACCAAAGATCTGGAGTCAGGAAGATAAAAGTTCAAATATGACCTCAGACACTCACTAGCAGGGCAAGTAACTTAACTTCTGTCTGCCTCAGTTTTCTCAACTCTAAAATAGGGATCAAAATAGCACCCACCTGCCAAGGTTTGCTTAGCACAGTGCCTGGGACATAGTAAGTGCTTAATAAATGCTTTTTCTCTTCCAACTCTCTAGTACAAGGATTTTATTATTTGAAGTGTGTGTCTACATGCAACATTTGTTTTTCATTCTTTAGTAGTTTTTTTCCTTTTTTTTAAATAGCAGAAATGAGTGTTGTTGAAGTATTGAAGTTCAAGGAGGCCTTAAATCGTAAAAGCTATCTTCTATCAAACTTACATAGAAGCTTGTGATATTGTCAGTCTAATATAAATAGAAGATCACAAATGCTTCTGATGAAAAGGATCTTGACCAAGGAAAATGGATAACTTGGTTCCTTTCGGGGACCAACAATTTTATGATCCTGTCTGCATTGATTAAATAATAATGCATAGTGCATCTTAGCCAACTACAATTCTTCAAAAGTAGTGAAATACTAGACAAGGTTTAAAAAGAAAAACAAAATTAAGTTTCCACATTGAATTCTAAGACCTATTTTCATCCTAGTTGAAAAGATACTTTTTTTTCTCCTCTCATCTTTTCCTTTACAGCTTCATATGATTACAATGAACAAGGTATTTTTATTACACCGTATTACGTCCCTTTTAAATTCTGTTGTTACTATATGCTCCTTTACAACCAAAATTTCAGTAGAAAAGTATTTGAATTTATAATCCTTACCTTTATTATTCACTGATCAGTTGGCGAATACTGCTGGGCAGAGTTGAGAGAGGGAATAGTGATCATTTTAATTCAAAGAAAATTTATGTTTTGATTTATTGAATAGACAGTATAATGCTGAAAAAAAAATTCTGTCTATAGCAAAAGTATTGTTTTTCGTCCATTGGAGTATATATCCATTAAACTTTGTTAACTAATATGTTGCCAGAGCCAGCGCCCTTTCCACTAAATCACAATGCCTCTCAGCTATCATTATTGCATCCTTTCACAGGAACTGCCTTTCTCTGTCAGCAGGCTCCTCCCCTTTTTTGTTACCTCAGCATCCCACGTCAGTCTTCTCCTGAGAGGAGAGATTGGTGACCATTAGTCATGTGGTGGGACTACAGGTTAGATTCTCTAAAGTTCTTCCTCACTTTTTCTCAGCACACACGCACAGCGGGTGAATTAACTTCTTTGCCGATGTCCAGAACACAAATGAATATGCCCCAGGTGTAAGAGTTCTTAGCTATATCTCTAGAGAGGGTTGAAAGAATCTTAGAATTACAACTAGAAGGGGCCTAATTAGATATTAGGTTGAATCTCTTCATTTCACAGATGAGGAAAATGAGGCTGAGTGGCTAAGTAATTTGCCTGGAGTCACACAGCTAGTGTCTGAGACAAGATTTTTAATGTGGATCTTTCTTAATTCAAGCCCCGTGCTCTTTCTACTGTATTGCCCAGTTGCCTTTGTATTTGATGATCTCTAAGTTTCAGGAGGTTACCAACATCACACAGGTAGGAATAGTTAGAGGCAGTTTTCAAATGCTATTCACAGACAACTTTATTTTTCATTTTCTAACTTGATTTTCCTTTCATAAATATACAGAAACTGGGGAGGTGGCAAGAAAGCACAAAAAAGGCCAGGAAGTAAGTGGTAAAGGTGTTTTGTCTTTTAGCCTCACTTCTTCCTTAAACCTTGAAAAGTACAACATATTAAAATCTCTGAATGAGGAGAAAGACCATTAGAGAATAGAGTAAAAGAAGAAATGGGGTGGAGGGGGGAAGAAAAGACAAAGAATTGAAGAATTGTAAATTGAGGAGAAGGGAAGAATAAAGATTTTACAGGAAATGGTGTGGATTTTTTGGGGGAGGGTAAAGGCGTAATGTTCTCTACTGAGAGGCTATGAGGACAGGAGGCTGTACAAGTGAAAATCTGAAATAACTTCTGGGGTGACTAGCATAGAAAATCAATTAGAAAAGTCTAAAAGTATTGCCTTTTTGCACTGGGAATGAAGTCGAGATTGTATAACATAAATGTGTAGTGAACCCAATCAGCATTGTTATGTAACTTCCTCCAATTATGTTGAGGAGTGTGAGTGTGAGGCCAATGGGAACGATCAAGAATTAGGTTTTGGCAAAGCGTAAGAGAATAGTAGAACAAAGGGTCAAGGGAGAATGCATAGCATGGTATAGACTTTAGTTGTTTACTTGATGGAAAAATGATCGACATTGGACAAGGAGGGCAGTATAGCAAAAGTGAGTTTAATAGCTTGAAAAAAAAACAAACTCTAAGTGGTAAAAGTTGCAGAGATGACTAAGAATATGTGTAAGAGGAGTGGATCGTAGGGAGAGATGGAATAATAGTTTATGAGGATATAAAGGAAGGTCAGAGTTCATGATCATAGGACACCTGTGGGTGAATTCAGAAAAAAAATAGTTCTTTAAAACTATAATTATTTCCATTGTCTTTTGTACAAGATAATAACCTTGAGCTCAATTGTCTCCAAGGATATCATATTGCCATTGCTTACACCAAATTATGGTGGAGTGAACACAAATGAAGCTCTGTGCCTGACAATTTGTGATAAATTCAGCTCTTAGCCTGTAGATTCTGTAACTTAGGTCGTAGAACCCAGGATTTTGGTTTTGATCCAGAAGCTGTATACTGGAGGAAGCATAGAATGTTGAGGGCTTCTCTGGAGTATACTTGGTGGCATATCATTCTCTGGGGGGTTGCTTGCCATAGACAAAACAGAATTTAGTCTGCCTCTGAATGGGCCGAAAAACCAGGAGAACACTGAGGCTGTGCTGGCTTAAAATAACGTGATTCTTACTGCATTTGTTCATCATACATCTTAAAAATATTTACCCATAGTTACTAGTGTTTTATGTAGCTTTATGAATTTATATGTTTGTCCCTGTATTTTGTTCATGTACAGTTAGGAGCAAGAATTGCTCCTCCTCGTGTCTTTGTACAAGTGATCTTGCATTCTTGGAATTAATACTTTTTCTTACTTCTGCTTGTTGAATCTTCAGTTTTTTTAAAGATCCAACTCGGGTGGCACCTCCACTGGGAAGCCTTTCCTGTCTGAAAGGTGTCCCTCCTCAAACGATTATATATGTCCTTCTCTTTGCAGCATTCCTATCCCTATAACAGAATGAACTTCTTGGAAGTCAAGGGTAGTTTCACCTTTGTTCTTGTATACCAAGCCCCTAGCATAGTACCATTCACACAGCAGAATTTAATAAATGTTTGTTGAATGCATGAAAATTTTGTTTGTATTCCACCATTAATGGAATGCCTTTAGTATCCTCCATCTTTCATTAAACATTGTATGGTGAGTATATGGAGCTAGTGTACTGTCACTGAAATATTACTGACATAGATGTCAGGAGATATGGGTTCGTGTCTCTGCTTTGCCACACACTAACTTACCATGTGACCAAAAATAAGTAATTTCATGCCTCAAGAATAGATATCACTCCTTTGTAAAATGAGTGGATTATTTGAAATGAGCTCTGACTGTTCCAGTTTCAATATGCTATGTAATTGATGTGTTCACATTTAGATGTGTGTATTCGCTCTCATGTATGATAAAGAAGGACTTTATTGCGCAAATAATTTTTGGGAAAAATCAATCTCTTTGGACTGTTAATTTCAATCACCAGTAAGATCAAGGAAAGATTGGAACAATTGAAAGAGGTTACTGAAGCCCAAAAAGGGCAAATGGACAGAACACAGGCCAAATGATTTCATTTTACAAATGAAGTAGAAAAATGCACTGAAATTCGATCCATCCCTAAAGACTTATTCCATTTAGAGATTAGAGTAAGGGCTTTGAGTGAGCTCACACTTATGGGCTCTATATCTGTCACTCTCAGACAATTATAGAAAGCTTATGACTAAGGGTAAAAGAACTATCACATTAAGCCTAAAGTTTTAACTGTCCTTCTGTTGGTTACATGAGAAATAAAACAGATAATTGATCCAGATGGTTCATCCTCAGGTGAACTGTGAAACAAGGGAAAGAAGGAAGGGTGAATGAACACATGAACTTAATCGAAATAAGAACAAGTAAGTATTGTTTATCTAATAATGAAATATGGATTTAGAAACTGGTAAATTACTTGAAGTAAGGGAGAATTTTTGCCATGGAACATATCAATAAGTTTTTCACAACCTTGTAATTTTATAACCTTTGCAAATTTTAAATATAAATATGAAACACAACAATGATATTGCCTTATGTCCAGCAGTAGCATTTTATAATTTATAAATTATTGCCACATACATCCTCTTATTTGTCACAAACCCCTTAGAAATTAATATTATCATCTGAATTCTAGAGGTGAGAAAACAGAAGTGAAGAAGTTAAGCAACTTGTCCAAAGTCACACAATTAGTGGCAGAACTTGAACTCTGCCTCTTATGGATGCATAATTTAGTTCTTTTTGTAGTGTCTTACCTAGTGTCTTACCTGTCTGCATATAACATGGTTCTGTTATTCTCCATTTCCATGATCACCATCATAGTCTACCCTCTTCACTTACCTGTATAGCCTTTCAGCTATTTATCCTTTGTATAGCCTCTGTGTCCCCAAAACTCCTTTTATACCAATAATGGACTTATATTCCCCCCACATGGTCCTGAGAAGGACATACTAAACAGAACAAGATAAATGCCCTTTCCTCAGAACCAAAGGGAGTGAGAGAGACAGAGACAGACAGACAGACAGACAGACAGAGAGACAGATAGAGAAACAGGTGAAGGAAGTCCTTCCATTCTCACCTATTCAGTTAATGGCGCCCATGCAGTGAGTGAATTGTGATTATCACATTCTGTGAGCACAGGAAAGAGTGAGCCAGAAAGAGAGGAAGAAAAAAGAGTGACTGTCTCAGTATCATCAGCTTTAAAGACATTTCTTTTCTACTTATGCAGCCATATAAAATACCTCTAACTTCTAAGATCTGGGTATGCCCAAGACAAGCACCTCAGTGTGCTTCCATGTTAGATGATCTGAGCATGCTCCAATGGCAAGCTGCTATTACACATTTCCCCCAATTTGACATTTGCTGTTGCCTGCAAATAGGGAGGAGTGTATTTTCTAACAGTTCTCAATCAAAATTTAGTTCTTTGTCCCAAATTTGAAATAGTTTTCTGTGGTCTTTGGAAAGGTATAAGCAGTGTCCTTGCACTTGCTTCTACGTTGTCACATAGTAAAGTCTTAAAATAGTCAATATTACATTATCCTATACAATTCCACATGTACAGGTGAAAATACAATTATCATCATACGCATTTTTACTAGACATGGCCTCATATGTTACACTTTTTATTAAGATCTACATCACCTGAAGGCCAGGTAGTTTCCATTTCATTATACCTCCAAGGTTCTCATATTAGCAATGAAGGATAGTTTTATCTCTACTTTACCCATCCTTATGTCTTCAATTTCTTTCTTTTGTCTTATTGCTGCTGCTAGCATTCTAGAACCATGGAAAATAATAGCAGGGAAAAGAGGGCATCCTTATTTTACTCCAATATTCATTGGTTCTAGTGTTTCCCATTGCATATGAGGCTTGCTTTTGGTTTTACATAAAAAATTTTTATGATATTAAAAAACTTTCTCTAAGCCTATTTTTATAGAGTTTTAGCATAAATATGTGTTATACTTTGTTAAAAAGCTTTTTCTGCATCTATTGATATAATTATGTGGTTTTGGTTCTTTTTATTATGGTTATTTATGCTGACTGTTTTCCTAATGTCGAACCATCTTTGCATCAGTGGTATAAATGCTACTTGGTCTTGATTTCTTGGATAAATAGCTATCATCTGTCTAACAGGATTTTGTTTAAAATTTTTGAATCAATATTCATTAATGATATTGGACTATAGTTTTCTTCTGTGTTTTATCCTCCTGCAATTTAGGTATTAGTACTATAATTTGCTCAAAAAAGAATTCTAGCAGAATGCTTTCTTTCTAAGTTTTTGAGAATAATTTGTGAAGTATGGATATTAACTGTTCTTTAAAAAGTTTGATAGACTTCTCCTGTGAATCTGTAAAGACAGAGAGTTTTTCCTTTCGTAGTTCCTTTACAGGTAGATCTATTTTTTTCTGAGATTGAGTTCTTTAAAACCTCTACTTAATGTTCCTATAATTTAGACACTTTATTATTTTTTAAAGCTATATCTCTATTTCTTTTTTTTTGTTAGCATATTACTATATTACTGCATAACGTATTTAGATTATTCTTTCATTTCTTCTGGTTTTGTCATAATTTCACCTTTCTCATTTGCTACTTTATTGATCAATTTTTCACCTCTTTTTTTAAATCAGGGTAACTAAATATTTATCAATTTGATTAGTTTTTTCAAAGAACCAACTTTTAGTTTTATTTGCAATTTCCGTGGATTTTTTTTGATTTTCAGTTTATCTATTTCTCTTCTAGTTTTTAATATCTCCTTTTGGGTTCATTTATTTATTGAGTTTTTAATTTTTGAATGCATATTCAGTTCATTAGTCATCTTCTTTTCTATTTTATTAATGTATGTTTATAGGGATATAATTTTTCCCCTGAGGAGTGCATTAGATGCATCTTAGAAATTTTGCTATGTTCTCTCATTATTATGATTTTCTTTCACATAATTGTTAATTGTTTTTGTGGTTTCTTCTTTTACCCATTCATTATTTAGGATTTCATCATTAGGTCTCCATTTGGATCTGTGTCTTTTGTTTTTGACCATGAACCAATGACTATTTTATTGTATTACAGCCTGTAGAATAAGTACTTACTATTTTTTACCTTTTTAGCTCTGCGCCCTAATACATGGGCAGATTTTTTAAAAATTCCACTTGGCACTGAGAAATATGTATTTTTTGCAGTCCTATTTAGATTTCTCTCTCTACAGAAATTCAAACTTTTCTTCAAATTTTTCCCACCACTGATACTAATCAGATAGACAAAGATTGGGAGACACCATCTTTTCTTTTATACAAAGGAGGGTAAGAAAATGATACCAATAGTAATGAAAGGACAATGAGAAAAGGAGGGAATATTCATTTTAGAGAAAGAATCTAGCATTCTCTCAGCTACTTGCTGGTGAAGAATTAACTTCTTTCCTCTCCCTTACCTCTTCCCCTTCTGAGGAGGGAGGGAGAGACAAAATCTTTGAAGAGTTATGCAGTTAATGGGAACTGGCCTTAGAGATTATGCTTTCAATAAGCATTTATTAAGTGTTTATTATGTGCCAGACTTTGTGCTAAGCACTGGGGATATAAAGAAAGGCAAAAAACAAAACAAATAAAATAAACCTTTTCCCTTTAGTCTAGGAACTCATGACAATTTGATATAGATTATACATATGAAACGATGCACAATATATTTCCTTATTATCCACATTATAAAACATAACACAGACCTTAAAAAAATAAAGTTAAAAAAGTATGCTTCAATCTGAATTCAGACTTAACCAGTTCTTTCTCTGGAGATGAATAGCATTTTTCATCATAAGTCCTTCAGAGTTTTCTTGGATCGTTATATTGATCACTATAGCTAAGTCATTTACAGCTGATCATCATTACAATACTGCTGTTGTTATGTAGAATGTTATCCTGGTTCTGTTCACTTCACTCTGCATTAGTTTTTATAAATTTTCCTATATTTTTCTAAAACTGCCCTGCTTATTATTTCTTATAGCCCAATAATATTCTATCGAAATCATATATGACTACTTGTACAGCCATTCCCTTGATGGGCATCCCATGACTTTCTAATTCTTTGCAATCACAGAAAGAATATATACATATACATACATATACATATACATATACATATACATATACATATACATATACATATACATATACATACACATATATGCATACACATATACATATACTCATCTATATATATACATATAGATGTGTGTATATACATATATACATATATACACATATACATACATATACATATATACACATATTTGTACATGTGGATCCTTTTCTTTTGCATTTTTATTTCTTTGGGATACAGGCCTAGTTGTGGTTTTGCTGGGTCAAAGGGAATGAGCAGGTTTATAGCCCCTTGGGCATAGTTCCAGATTGTTTTCCAGAATGGTTGGATCCTTTCACAATTCTACTAACAGTGTCCAAATCTTTCCACAACTCCTCCAATATTTGTCATTTTTAAAAATCATGTTAGCCAGTATGACAGATGTGAGTTGGTACTCCAGGGTTGTTTTTATTTGCATTTTTGTAATCATTCGTGATTTAGAGTATTTTTTCATATGACTATAAACAGCATTGATTTCTTCTTCTGAAAACTGCCTCTTCAAATTTTTTGACCATTTATCTGACATGTGTTCTTATATATTTGACTTAGTTCTCTATATACTTGAGATGAAACACTTGTCAGAGAAATTTGCTGCAATCCTCTCCTCTCCCACCCTCCTCCTCCTCACTTTCTTGCTTTCTTTCTAATATTGGCTGCGTTGGTTTTGTTTGTGCAACCTCTTTTTAATTTAATATAATCATTTTACTTCCTGTAATGCTTGCTATTTTTGTTTTATCCTCTGGGTCTAAGTTTTTTTTCTTTATAATTTTTTGAAATAAGATGTCTAGGCTCTTTTTTTTTCTTTTAAACCATGGCTTCCAGATACTCCAAGAATTCTTAAATAATCTCTCCTTTATCTGTCTTCCAGGTTAGTTGTTTTTCTGATGAAATATTTCACATTTTCTTCTATTTTTTCATTCTTTTGACTTCATTTTATTGTTTCCTAATGTCTCATGGAGTACATACCTTCCATTTGATGAATTCTAATTTTAATGGAATTAATTTTTTTCAGTGATTTTCCGTAGCTCTTTTTCATTTGTTCAACTCTTTTTTTTAAAGAGTTCTTTTCTTAAGTGACTTTTTGTGTCTCTTTTACTAAGGTCTTAATTCTCTTTTCATAATTTTCTTGCATCATTCTTATTAGACAGTATTAGTATAGTTTTAATGTTTATTTCTTCTTCTAACTTATTTAGCTTTTCCTTGAAGAATCTGGATGGCATACCATCTGGTGCATGGATGTTTAGTACTGATATTACTTCATTGTTTATAGTAGCTTTCAGCAAGACGTGATTTCACTGATTATCTCTTTTAATTAGGTTTATTTTTGCTTTTGCTTTGCTATATCTATATCTATTTTTCTCTATCTCTATACATACACACATACTCATATATTAATATACAGTGTGCCTATACACATGTACAGAAATATACATACACATATATTTGAATATATTCTTCCCTTTTTGAACCAATTCAGATGAGAGGTGGCTTAAGTACTACCCTCCCCTCACTCTTTTCTACTCTAACTATAAAAGCTCTTCCTTGCATACACTTCTTTTATGTGAGATAATTTTCCTCATTCTTCCTCTCCTTTCCCCCTTATCCCAGTGTATACCTCTTTCTCATCCATCCATTTACTTTTTGAAATCATCTCAAAATGTGTAACTTGCTCCCATGCCATTTGTGTAGAATCCTTCTAACTACCCTAGTAATGGTAAAGTTTTTAGGAGTTATCTATATCATCTTTCCATATAAAAAAGTGAACAGTTTAACTTGATTAAGTGTCCTATGATTTCTCTTTCGTATTTACCTTTTTATATTTCTCTTGAGTCTTGTACTTGGCAGTCAAACTTCTTATTCATCTATGCTATTCATCTCTGCTTTTTCCCCATGATATAAAAACTTCATTAAATTTAAAGTATTTTACATTCTCACCCCTCCCCCCAAAGATTATATGCAATTTTGCTGCATAGGTTATTTTTGGCTGTAATACTGGCTCCTCTACCTTCTGGAATATCATATTCTAAGCCCTATGTTTTGGTAATGTGATAACTGCTACATTTTTTTTTGACTGTGGCTATGGCTCAATAGTATTTGAATGGTTTCTTTCTGGCTGCTTGAAATATTTTCTCTTTGGCCTGAGAGCTTTGGAATTTGGCTACTGGGAATTTTGATTTTTGTGATCTCTTTCAGGAAGTGATAAGTGAGTTCTTTCAATTTCTATTTTACCCTCTGTTTCTAAGATATCCAGGTTGTTTTCCTTAATAATTTCTTGAAATATGATATTTAGGCTTGTAATGGCAAGCAAAGTGGGACTTTTTGCTGTTTTTTTTTTCTTTTGGAGTGCTTCTCAGCACTAAGGCAATCAAATGGCTTTGCCTGAGTCTTGCCTTTGAATCAAGAGACTTCGATGACCTGCTTAAGTCACAAGAAAACCTAAGTCACTTGAGATTCAGTCACATGGTTGTGACACCCTCTGACACTGAAGAAATGTATATATACTCTGAAGGCAGCATTTTGCTTTGGAGACTCACTCAGTGGAAGAGTGTTCATGTGATTTGGCAAGATGAGACTTGGGTAACCTTTAAGGAACCCAGCAGCTTTGAAAACCCAGATGTTCATGCTTCTCTCTCTCTGGTGACTATGTATGTATTGCTATGGAGAGACGGTTAGAAGCCCTATATGCTGATTTGTGTTATTTGCTCTGTGTATATAATTTCTGCTTGTAACTTCCGTTGTATTTTCTCTGAAGTTCAGGGTGCTGTCTTATTCCCCTGAACTAAGTGAATGATATATGTATGTTTGATTTAAGTGAGATTGTAAACCCCTTAAAGTTGCTTTCCCCAGAAAAGCAGATCAAAGAAACTATGCTAGCAGCCCTCCTGTGTGCTGGTGTTATTGGCCTTATACCCTCACAGCAGCTGCCAGTAACATTGTTGTTACAAGGCTCTTTCTTTGATCATGGCCTTCAGTTAGTTTAGTCATTTTTAAATAGTCTCTCCTTAATCTATTTTCCAGATCAGTTATTTTTCTCATGAGATATTTTGCATTTCCTCCTTTTTCCTTGCTTTTGATTTTGTTTTATAGTTTCTTGATGTATCATAGAATCATTAGCTTCTTTTTGCCCATTTCTAATTTTTTATCATTATCTATTTATTTAATATTTTTAGTTTTCAGCATTAATTTTCACAACAGTTTGAATTACAAATTTTCTCCCCATTGCTAACCTCCCCCCCCCTCCAAGATGGCATATATTCTGATTGCCCTGTTCCCCAGTCAACCCTTCCTTCTGTCACCCCACTCCCCCCATCCCCTTTTCCCTTACTTTCTTGTAGGGCAAGATAGATTTTTATGCCCCATTGCCTGTATATCTTATTTCCTAGTTGCAGGGAAAAACTTTTTTTGACCATCTGCTTTTAAAACTTTGAGTTCCAAAATCTCTCCCCTCTTGTCTCCCCACCCACTCTTCCTAAAAAGGCAAGCAATTCAACATAGGCTACATGTGTGTCATTATGCAAAACT
>JAQQSZ010006541.1:0-13563 GCA_028646595.1 Phalanger gymnotis
GGGGCAATGATTATGATTTTCATTGTGTTAAGGGTTAGGGCTATAAACTGTATGTGAATCCTGCCAGCAATGCCTGCCTAGGCAGATAATGCTTTATTGGCAGGCTTTTCCTTAAGGATGTCAGTCAACATCATGCATTCTGATCAAGTTCAAGGTAGTTTCATGAATATCAAAATATCACTTCTATATAAAAGAAAAATGGTTGGAAAAGTGCTCTGGGGCATCCGAAGCACTTATTGCTATTGGTGACGGCCTGACCATGTGGGATTTCATTGCTCTTTTCCAGAGAAGAGCTGGGTGCAGTAGTGTCTATTTCCTCCTTGAAATCTAGGAAACCTAACAAAACTTCTTCATGTTATACATAATTTCCCTCTCAGCTGGTAGTAAGGCTGTACCCTTTCTGTGTCAGAATCTTCAAGAGGTAGTCAGTCTCTTTGGCCACAGTCAGCTAGATTCACAGGATGACCCTGGGAAGGGCAGAGCCTCAATAGATGGGCATCGTGTGTTTCACACCAGTACCATAGTCCATCACGATGCTATTTGTTCTACCAGAGGTATATGAGGAAAGCACATGCTGGATGGTCACATATATGACTGGAGTATTGAAGATCTCAAATATAATCCATAATATTTTTCTTTGTTGGCTCTGGGACTAAGGAAGTTTCTATTTGAAGCCATTCTTCACATCATCCAGGTTGGTAACAATGTCATATTCAAGGGGGTATTTCGGGGTCAGCATATTTTTTTGTTTGTTTTTTGTTTGTTTTTTGCTCTGGGCCTCATTCTTCACCTAGTGATCTTTGTCTACCATTACACTCTGCCATCTGGAGCACCCACCAATGGAGGAGAAGATGGCCCAATAGGAATTGTCTACCACAAGACCTGTTTTGTATATTAGTCCTTATCAACTTTGAAGGCAGAAACATCATAATCCATAATGCACCTTGAAGTGGCAAGTTTAAACCCTTAAGACAGAGAGGATGTGGTGCAGCACGTACAGGGGAAGGGAGCATGGAGTGCATTCTAGATGGAGGAGAACAAAGCTACATATTTCACTCATTTTAAAGAAAAGGAAGGTTCAGAGAGGTCCTATAGCTAGTAAATAGTTGTTGTTCCGTAATTTTAGTAGTGTTTAACTCTTCATGACCCCATTTGGGGTTTTGTTTGCAAAGATACTAGAGTGGTTTGCCATTTCCTTCTCTGGCTCATTTTACACATAGGGAAACTGAGGCAAACAGTGTTAAATGACTTGTCCACAGTCATATAGGTACTTAAGTGTCTGAGAACAGATTTAAGCTGAGGTCTTCTTGACTCCAGGCCCAGTGTTCTATCCACTGTACCATCTAGCTGTCCTAATAAATACTAATCGTAACTAAAATCCCAGCACCCACCCACCATTGACTGTAGTCCATTACACTGTCAGGGTCTGGTTAATGTATGTGGTCATTATTTAGAGTTCTTCTCAAGTATATTTCCTTTTTCAGAGGAGGTCACTGATATTTAAAGAGATGAAACGACTCACTTTATGCCACACTATCCTGGCACCAGAGCTGGAATCAGGAATGAAAGAGCTCATCCTGCAGCCCTTTAATCTAAGACTTCAATACCTGGCTGCACCTCTCTGTTCCTCTTAAGTGCTCGGATTCCTCTTGTCTTCTCCCACGTGCAGCACACACTCTCTATCCATAACCTGATCTTTTCATTATATTTTCTTCCCAAAGGCAACTGATCGAGAGCATGATCCAATAACATACGCCATTGAGAATGGAGATCCTCAGCGAGTTTTCAACCTTTCAGAAACGTAAGTGAAACTGCTTATTGAATTGGATTCTAGGTTTTAACTTTGAACATTTACCAAGTAGAAAACAACTGAGCTAGAGAGGGGGCTCCTAATCAGAGGCCGTCAGCTGTTTGTAGCTTTTCCCCCTTACCCTGTAATAAGAGCTTGGAGAATGGTATTGAGCTCAGCAATCCTACACGGGGGACTATTTATTTATTTTAAACATTTTATTAGGTAAAACTCACTGAGGTGGAAACATTCCATTTGCAGCCATGACCTGGGATTAATTACATCCCTTTAAATTTGTCAGCTATTCATAACAACAAGGGCATTTCAGCTGAGAATAGAATGGCCTTAAAAAGGTTTCATTAAAAAGTGAATTTGGTTAACCAATATTTATTATACATATATTTAAGATTTCACTATTCACAAGTTGGTTTTCTATTAATCTGATTTTCATTAGCCTTGCTAGCTTTTTAACTGTGGGATTGAAGGTGGGAAAACAGTTATATGAAAAGCAAGAAGGCTGAGTGGATGGAGGGTCAGCCTTAGAGTAAGGGAGACCTAAGTTCTGATATGCTGGCTGTTTTACCCTGGGCAAGTCATCTACATTCTCAATGGTCCTAGCAACTTTTTAAGACTATGAATGACAGAGGAGCTGCTAAACTGTATTGTTTGCTAACTGGGAATGTTGCATCAGAAAATCATTCACACATGCCTTTTATATGTTGGGATATATGATTGTGTGCATACACAACTATATACATACTTGTATGTGTGTATGTATACATATACATATACACCTCTATGTGCATGTACATATCTGTAATGTATTGTGAATTTCTGCATTGCATGTAATTAGAAATTACATAGTCTAACACTTTAATTTTACATATAAAGAAACTGAGACCAAAAGTGGTGAAGTGATTTGAGAAGTAAATAACAGAACTTACATTCAAATCAATTCCTCTGACATCAATTTTGATGTCTCTGTGTGGGAACAGTCTAAACAACATGTAAATGTGTGATATATTGTCATCATCACCACCACAGGGCAGTTGGGGGTACAGTAGAGTGTTAGGCTAAATTCAAGAAGACCTGAGTTCAAATCTGGTCTCAGGCTATTTCTAGTGTGTGACCCTGAGCAAGTAACTTGACTTTTGTCTCTCTCAGTTTCCTCAACTATAAAATGGGGAGAATACTATAATATAATAATAATGCGATGGGGCAACTAGGTGATGCAATGCAAAAAGTGCCAACCCTGAAGCCAGGAAGACTCATCATGAGTTCAAATCTGACCTCAGACACTTACTAGCTATGTGACCCTGGGCAAGTCACTTAGCTTCTGTCTTTCTCAGTTTCTTCAACTCTAAAATTGGGATAATGCTATAATATAATGAAAATGAAATGCAGCTAGGTGACATAGTGCAAAGAATACTGACCCCGAAATCAGGAAGACTTATCTTCATGAGTTTAAAACTGGCTTCAGATACTTATTAGTTTTGTGAACCTGTGTGAGTCACTCAACCCTGTTTGCCTTAGTTTCCTTATCTGTAAAATTATCTGAAGAAGGACATAGCAAACCACTTCAGTATCTTTGCCAAGAAAACTCCAAATGGGGTCACAAAGAGCCAGACATTACTGAAGTCACTGAATAACAAAGACCTTCTAGAGCTGTTGTGAGGCTCAAATGAGGCAATGTTTGTAAAACACTAGGTACAGACCAGACACATGGTAGGAGCTTAATAAATGCTTATTCCCTCTTTCCCACCCTACCTCAGCAAGGCATTCTTATGACACTGAAAAGGTTGCAAAGCAGTTTGTGTATATAATCTCAGTTGAGTCACAAACCATCATGTAAAGTAAGTTCTACAGGTATTTCCATTTTATAGATGAAGAAACTGAAGGTCATAGTGGTGAAATGCCCACGGTCACACATCTAATACATGTTTCATGTGAGATCTGAATTAAAGACTGGGACTCCAAGTCCAGTGCTCTGTCTGCAATCACACATTGTAATAGAAGTCCACCTACTATGCATCTGTGTGTCATCTAACTCAAGGCCCCTGAGGCTCCTTGAGGATCTGGGCCATCAGGGCTATTGCTCTAAACTACGTATAAGACACAAGATGCCTAAACTTTTGGAGGATCTCTTTCCACAGATCTCTAGTGTTGGGTCTGTTGGGTTGAATATTAGATTGTCCCCAAACAGTTGGAGAGATGCTTTTTCACAAGAATTCAGTAATGGTATTTATTAACTATTGATATATAAAGTCATGTTTTACATGGAATTAAATAATTAGAGAGAAGTCAGTTATAAAACCAAGAATATAAGTCTCATGATTAAGAACCAGTCTAGTAAATATCACAGCCATCAATCTTAAAGACATCTAATCACAGAACTCTATATTAAACCCCCAAATATGCTCAGCAATTAGGTCTCTCCCATTCTTTCCCTAGGCTTCAGCAGTATATAGAAGACCTCAAATATCATTGAACATTTAGGTTATATCTAAAAAGCAATTTCCTGATAAACATGGTGGTCAAATATTGAAATGATTGATTAAAGAAGGCTAGGGGACAACTTCATCTGGTGGAGTCTAAAACGAACATTGGATACCCATCTTTCTCTATAGATTTGGGTGAGGTGCTGCCTGAGGGCAGAGTGATAAACTTGGTGACTTCCCAAGGTCTCTTTTCTGCTTAGATAGAAATGTTTTCTCACCATTTATCTTCACTGGCAGTTTCGTTTCCTTCCACTGATGGCTAATTCATTTTATGTAGTTTATTTTGTAAGTTCATAAGCACTTCATTCTGTCTTCCTTCCTTAAAATATGGTTTAGCATCTGAAAGCTTCTGAAGGTGATAAATACTCTATGCTGAAAATGTATTCATTTTTTACTTTTTTGATTTATATGATCTTAAAAGAGGCAATCCAGGTGAAATTCTAAATGACCTTTAGTGAGATGAAAAAATGATTTGACAGGCCTTGTGGTACCTGAAAAAAAAAATACCCAGTAGAGGTGTGTGAGTGTGTGTGTGTGTGTGTGTGTGTGTGTTACTATGATCTAGTCCTGCTAAGCTGGAAAGGTTTCAAGTAAAGGCCAATTGATGGAAAAGTATCTTTGTCACCTGATAATTAATTCTCATGGGTCCTATCACCAAGTTGGCCAAAAGGTAATGAATTTGCCAACCATGGAAAAATCACAATAACGTCTGCTAAGTTTTTTCACCATCAGAATTCACAAGCCCTCTAGGTCTATGAGTGTCAACTCTCATCAATGAAATCTTAGAACTTGGGAATATTGAATATCTATAAATGTAAGACACACACGCACATACATACACACACATCTATTGCTTAGCCTCTAACTTCCTTGCTGCTTAGGGAAATTAAGTCACACAATTACGCATTTGGAGGACTAATAGTTGAATGAATATTGGTAGATGGTCTCAACCTTCACCTCCCCACTTCACCCTTTTGTGCCACTGCAGAAGGAGAAATGGATCATATGGAAGTATAATGACCTTGCATAGCAAGAAAGATCCGGATAAACATAGGAAGTATGGTCATTCCCCAGATAGGCTCTCAAATTTTCAAGCTAGTTTAGAATTAGGGTAATATGAGAAGTTAGAAAAAAAGGATTTCCATTAAAATCTCTGCAGTGGAACCTCTTTCTGGCAGAGGAAGGAAGGAAGGAAGGTCCTCTTCTTCAGCTTTGGTTATACCTTCTCTCCCCTACATTCCTCATATAACCTTTTGCTGCAGGATGAACTTGAGAACTTTGAATTTTGAAGGACTTTAGACTTCATATGTTTCCATATATGCTCTTGTATCATCACCAGATCAGTGTCTATATAGGAAGTGAGGAGTGGCCAATTACTCATAGCCTTAACGATCAAGGAAGTGACACTGTACCTCAGGGAAACACCTGGTTTATACTGCAAAAGGGAGAATTTGGGGATCCTTTTTCTGTGTGTTACCTTTTTTCCTTATGTGTTCTCTTAAGTTGAGCCCACTTTTCCTAGATTCTTCATGTTCTGATAAGAGGGTATGCCATAGACTTTTGGAGAGAAGTTTTGTACCCACTATGCTTACAGAATTATTTTACTAAATATTTTTTTTAGGAATGGGCCTGATGTTGATGCTGCTGGTATAGGTGTGATGCTGGGAGCCCTTATGAATGGAGGTTTACTTAGCCATAATACGGCAATATTCACTCAGTGATATACTAGGATTTAGTTTCAGTAAACACGTAGTGCCCTCTACTACACACACACACAATACATATATATGTGTGTATGTGTATATGTGCATATGTGTACGAATCTATGTATATATTTATGTGTGTGTGTCTGTGTCTGTGTCTGTGTGTCCGTGTGTGTATGTCTGGCCTTGAGGGCAGGTTGTAGTAATTCATATAGTCTTAGGGCATCCACAAAATGTAAAGGTCATTAGTCTCATACAGATGAGTCTTTTGTTTCCTTGAGTGACCAGGAAATGACATCAATACAGGCAGTCTACCAGAGAGCTGTGAGTGGAGACACCATCCAAACATTGTTCCATCTCTGAGACAATCAAGCCTCAGATTCAGCAACATTTTAGGGAAAATCTACACTTGCTCGAACTACAAAGAGATGTTGGTCCTATCATATTCTCATCTCTTCCAAAAAAAAATTAAGCTGGAGATTAGTGATTCTCAAGTGATAATTTCGAGAGGAAGCACACCAGTGTGGGCTTGAAGGGGCATTTGAGAATCACCTGACTCAGGGGTGGGGAACCTGCATTCTCAAGGCTGGATTCCATACTTGTGATCCTAGAGGGCCCCATGTAGCCTTGAGGCCTCAGGTTCCCCATGCCTGACCTGACTCCTCAAAGGCATTTCTAAATGTTTGAGGGGGGAATTTACCCTTGTTCTGGAACCCCAGACTACTTTAGGAGAGTAGGAGTTGGGATTAAGAAGCTCAGCATTTATATCTTTTACCTGTGATTTAAATCAACAAAAGGGTGATTGTATTTTTTCTCAACCCTCAGTTGAATGTACCTACACTTTGACTGCCTTAAGCAGGGGTGGGGAACCTGTGACCTTGGGGCCACATGTGACTTCCTGAAGCCTTTTGCCAGAATCCAAATTTTACAGAACAAATCCAAATTTGTTCTGTAAAATTTGGATTCCATCAAAAGGCCATACTTAAGGATCTAGAAGACCACATGTGGCCTCAAGGCTGCAGTTTTCCCAACCCTGTAAGGATCAATGAGAAAATATTCATTCAACATAAGAATGACAATCAATATGATAAACAATATTAGTAATATAAATATAAAAATTATATGACTGCATTAACAGGGAATACATAGAGAAATAGGGCTTACTTAACAGAAATCTTAAACAGAAATACAGAAAACTTTTTTTGAAAATATTTACTGTGGTACGTGAGAGCTTTTTTCCGTATACAGCAAGGTAACACTATATTTCCTCTTTCCAGGAGGTATTTATTTATTTATTGCTCATTATTATTTTGAACTGGTTTAAAGTTGCCTTTATTTATTTTTTTAATGACAGAAAAGCACCAGTTGAATTGTAGAGAATTGGGTCATACCACTGGAAGGAAAGGAGACTCTCTTGAGCAATGAGTAATGAAAAATCTGTGCCTTTCTCTTTGAAAGGAAGACAGTAACAAGTAGGAAACACTTGGCATTTATCCTAGTAAAATTCACTCTCATGGGTGATCAAAGAGAGGTTTAGATGATTTGCCATAAAACTCAGGAGAAGAAAAAGAAATACATAAACATATATTAGCATTTCTCCTTTCCCCAGACATTTATCCACATTTTGTATCATCATTAGATTTCTAGACATCAGAAGGAGTCTATTTTTGGAAGAACAGCTGAACCAAATATAGAGAATGTCATCACCCATAGGCCTTCTTTGTGGTGTTGAATTCTTTGGCCATAATTACCCATGAAAAAAAAAATATACAAAATGGCCCTGAGCCCTCTGGCCTTATTCTAATGCTATATAGCATTCATGGCAGAGAAATAGAAGGAAGGGGAAGGGCATGTGATGCTGATGATTACATATTTTATACCATTTATAAACATGTAACTTAGCAACTGATCCTCTAAATGTAGGATTCTTATCCAACGACCAAAGAATGGGCATCCTCTGGGTGGAAGTGAATCATATTGATATCGACAGTTTCCTTATAAACAAAACAAAATAACTGAAATATGTTAGAGATGATATGGAAAGATGACTTACAAGTTCTTAGAGAAGCAAGCTGGCAGAGTTGGCTTTCTCATGAGTACAAAGGCAATGAAAATCCATTTCATGTGATATTTGGTCATCTTGTGTCTTAGCAAATTATCTGTTTCAGAGGCTAATGAAGAACAGGATTAGATTTTCCACATTGAATCAATATATACTTTAATAATTTGGGGCTTCCATGTGATGGTAGGAATAAATGAGGATAGCAAATATATATGGATATGCATATGTATGTATATTTCAAAATATTAATTAAAGAGGAATTAGCACCGTGACATATTGACAGAATATGCATAAAATTTATAACTCTGTATTGAATATTGTCTTTAAGAGAAAAAAAACATAAGGCGCTGGTTACAAACATAATAAAGAATGAAAAATATTATATTTTAATAAATATAAAATTATTTTAGTGATTTGAATGTATTTCCTTATTTAGCTACTTATGGGGAATCAGACCACTGACTTGTTAGAGAAAATATCTAAATTACACAGAGTTATGGAAAAAATGTAAAGTATATTGATCAATAGATATAAATATGTAATATATGACATATATGGTACAATGTAAGCAACTTCATCTTGACCTATCTAAAATATAGAAGAAATGGGATATGGGCGGAGGGAACAACTAAAAACCATACCTAGCATTTGATAATGCTTTAAAGTTTTTTTTTTTTTACAAATATTATCTCATTTTGTTCTCACAACAAACTCGGGAGGTAGGTGCTGTTTTTAATGCCCACTTTACAGTTAAGGAAATTGAAGCAGGCTAAGCTTAAGAAACCTGTCCAAGGTTCCACACAGCTGGCGCATGAGGTCAGATTTGAACTCAGGTATTCTTGACCCAACACCTGGTATTCTATCTACCGTGACAACTTAAACAAACTGCAATAATTTCATAAGGAAATTTTAATTATATAAATCCATTGTCATGATCGCTAATGCTATGGAGCACACAAAGCATCTTAGTGAAGACTTGATTTTCTAAGCATGGTTATAACAAGCAAGGGCAACATTGATTAAACATACAAATGTATTTAATTGTTTTTATACAAGAGAAAGAAGGTTGAAGATTACATACAGTATCATCTCATAAGACAAACAAAAACATGGAGCATTAAATTATGTGAAGAAAGTTTAGGGAGGGACCCAATTAAAAAGCCATTCTAAGGGCATTTAACTTGGAAACCATAAATTGTTGCTTATGGTGGGCATAGAAAGGACAGTACAGGGAACAAAAATCACAGAAGTAGCAAAACTTGACCAAGCATCCCCAAAATAGTTTGTGCCATAGCTAAGAAAATGGTGAGGTTATTGAGGTCAGTCAATCAATAAGCATTTATTAAGTGCCTACTGGGTGCCAATAACTGGGCTTAGCACTGGGGATGCAAAGAGAGGCAACAGACAATTTCTACTCTCAAGAAACTTACAGTCTAAAGGGGAAGACAAAAATGATGGGTGCACATACAGAATATATAGAAGATAGATTCCCCAAGCATATGAAGAGGGAGAGCTAAGAAAACTTATAAAATCTTGTACCTTTAAATTACAGAAAGACTTGTTCATTTACCATCAACAAACATTAGCCTATATGCCTCCTTTTCATCTAAATGTTTTATGAGAATAATACATACAAAGCTTTAATGGAGATATTAGAAAGAAGAAAAAAACAAGCTTCAGTAGAGATATCTGGAATAAAGGACTCTTTTACTCTCATACAATAAGATGTAACACATAAGTACATACTACACTTGATCCTTGTTATGAAAAATAAAATAAAATAAAACTAAACATTTAATCTAGTGGAACAAAATGCATCTAAATGCCTTTCCTCTAAAAACATTCGTACCTCAAAATTATGCAATGTCTCATTCATAATAACACTAAACATTATCCACAAAGATAACTTTGCTTGAAATCTCATCATTAGAATCATCAGATGAGATATAAAAATTAGGAAGAAAGAGGCTCGGCAAACTATTCCAGAGGTGTACAAGCTTAAAATGGATTTCTGATCAATGGTGAAATCAGCTAAATGCTATTTTATTTGCTAGTCATATGGGGAATGGGACATCAAAACTCCAGAACATCGCAGATTTCTTGGATGAGATCCATATGTAATGAAAAAATTTTGGCCTAACCATCCACCACAGAAAACTTTAGAATGCCTATCAAGTTGTGTATCATAAATCATTACGTGGACAACCTAAATAATCCATGTATTCATGTATTTGTCTCAGTGTCTCAATGAAAATGAACAATGTATGAACATATCATAAAAAATTTTTAAAAAAGAGTATACTGAATTGATTTTAGAAAGTTATTAAATTATGCAGTATCCCTCAACTTCTCCCTGAATTAAGCATCTGCTTTTCAATATCAATATTATTCAGAGTTAGATTGTAATGGCAAGTCATGGAACAGTATAGTCTCCAAAGAATTGAAAGTGAGTGTCAATCAGGAGACAACAGGCAAGCTCATGGTTTATGAGAGCATCTTACAGCACATAACTAAAAAATCAAAGAACCATGGAGAACTGAAAAAAAAAAAGGATTCCATCAAAGGCGCGTCGTAGTGAAAAAGAATGTGAACACAACCTGTGAAAAGAGCAGGAGATTATTGATGGCTGTCACCTTCCCCATTCTCCACTGGGATTCTTGTGATGTCAAGATAAAGTGCAGACAACTACCAAAATGATGGGTGAGACATGAATGGGTTGAAATTTGTATACTTTAAGATAATATTCACACTTAGGAGAACACAGTTCCTTTACAGTATTCGATTTTTAGAGTTCTTAGCTCTCTGTTTTGTAAATTAGGACATAAATTTCAGAATCAGTGCTCAGGATTAACATTATTTCTGACTTTCTTTTGAAATATCATTTCATCTTGGGATATTTGAAACATCTTCAGTGACAAAATTGATCCAAATACCACCGCTAATCTTGGAATGATTTGTTTTTAGTTATGTGGAAATAGTCACCTTCATAACGCACTTCAATAACTTTTCAAGTAAAAACCACCTGATTTCGTTTAAATCATTCTTCCTGATAATTTTAGAGGAATCAAGTGTTTCTAAAAAATATTTGGACCAGTACTGGAAAAATCCAGCAGTAAATGAACAATGATTTTGCTGTTTTCTATACATCAATTTTCCTTCTAACTGGGTCATTTTTAATGGGTAGACTGAATTCATTGAGATTTATTACCACCAAAGTGTGATCTGCATCTGAACAATAATTTATCACCATTCTGGAATGGTTTTCAATGTTCTCGTGAATTTGCTTAGTTAATAAGATAATGTTCCATTTTGAATGACGTGAGAATAGACATTGTCAATAGCACTCCTCCCTCCAAATCTCCCAAGCCATGATCATACTTAAGTATGCACCAGATTATAATTAGACTCTTGTGTTTAATACCAAACCCTGAAACTTAGGGAGAAAACAAGTATAGAACTTGGACCACTTTCCAAAAGAAGTACTAAAGAGTTGTCAAGCAGATGTAGGAAATTCACAGAATTATATAACTTCAGGATTGGATGGTGTCTCAGGCATCATCTATATCCAAGGAAGGAATCCTCTCTAAAAATACCTGATAGGATGCCACCTCTTTCGTGTGTCAACTTTTCATATGCAAGTAATAGTAATAGTAATAATAGTAGGTAGCATATTGGACTTCACAAATATTCTCTTATTTATCCTCTCGACAAACATGAAAGGTAGGTGCTATTATTATCCGCATTTTACAGATGATGAAACTTAGATAGACAAAGGTTAAATTATTTGCTTAGGGCCAAACAACTACTAAATGTCTGAAACCAGATTTAAACTTTTCCCTGATTTAATTCCAGCCTTCTATTTACTATAACATTTTGCAGCCTTTACTTGAACGCAGATAGCATATTCCCTCTATCCTGAGTCTTCTCTTCTCCAGGTTAAACATTCTTAGTTCATTGAACTAATCCTCAAGTGATGCCAACTATTATTTTAAATTGCTTCTCTTGAAGATGTAGAAGATAGAGAATAATGTTGGGGAGGTGGCAGGACATAGTGGAAAAAGTTCAGGATCTCAAGTTTGTAAGACCTGTGTTCCAATCCTGACTCCAACATTTACTTGTTGTGAGATTCTGGGTAGGTCATTGTTGTTATTATCTGTAAACATGTAGGGGTTCTACCAGATGCCTTCGAAGGTCCTCATCCGCACAAAATCTATGATCCTAACATTTTAGTAGGGAGATCTCGGGTGATATTGTGTTATTGTGTTCCTACCATGTCTTGTAGGACTCTTGTCTCCATGAGCTTGTACAAATCACTTTGAACAGAGTAGCTGCTGTATAGGTTTGTTACCATCCCAACAGAATGAGAGCTTAATATGTGACAGGCTCTAGAAACATTGAGGCAAAACACAAAATAGTTTCTTCCCTCTCTAAGCTTATGATCTATTGAAACTTAATTGAAGTCAATTGACTTGCTTCTGCCCCTATAATCTTCAGTTTCTTGATCTGTAAGGAGAGAATAATATCTGCAGATCTCTAGTAATGTTAAAAGGAAATAATGTGTGTTTTGTAACATTCCAATGATATAATTGGGAGAGATGATCACAGAAAGTGAGTACTGACTCTGGAGTAAGAGAAAAATTTCTCAAAGCCTACTACACTATTTCCCAGCTCTGCAACCTGGGGAAAATCACTGACCCTGTCTGAGCCCCTATTTCTGCATCTCAAAAGAGAATGGATGGATTCCAATATATCTTCCAAGTCTTACTATGTGAACCTATGATCATGGCATGCCATGATTGACAGCCATTTTGAAGAATAAGGATTTTTATATAAAATAATGGACTACCACTTTTTTAATGAATAGCAATATTTGGGGTGTCCATGGGGATAATTCATTGGCTGTAAGAGCTATGAATTACTGAAGAGTGATAGAATTGTTTACTAAGGGAATCTTCATGAATAAGATAGACACATAGATTTCTGAAATGATTTAGGTTCTGCCCTTCCTGGATGCATTGTTCAATCAACCCTTTCAGTTCTGTCATCTTTAATCCTTTCAAAAAAATTGCCAGTCTTACAATCCTTTATCAACCTACAACATAAAATAAGAGCAACAATTAACATTTCCATAGTGCTATAAGTTGTACAAAGGGCTTCCCTGTATAAAGGGTAAGTAATGAAGAGATAGCTAGCCAGCTAGATGGATAGAGAAAGAGAGATGTTGGAATATGTGTTGTATATGTGTACATATTCATACATATACATGTCTGTGTGTCTGTGTATGTGTATTATGTTGAGGGAATATGAGGGATGAAGGATCCAGACTTATATTGCTATCACAAGAACATCCTAGTCACAAATTTTTACTGATGCAAAACACCATCTCCCCTGACACTTCCGGTTCTTAGAGTGTTATCTGGCTGCACTAAGAGGTTAAGTGATTTGCCCAGCTGTTTCCACAATCTGGCTAGCAGCTTCTGTGGGGGGATGAGATCCACCCACAGCCAGCAC
>JAQQSZ010006542.1:0-13563 GCA_028646595.1 Phalanger gymnotis
TATTTTCATATATAAGAAGTAAATGATTTGACCTTATTGAGCCTCTTATAATTGGTCCTTAATGTTTACTTTATATTTCTGCTACATGTTATATGTCAAATTTTTCCTTAAGTTCTGCTGTTTTTGTCACAAATACCTGAAAAACTTTTAGTTCATTAAATATCCATTTTTTTTCATTCAAGATTATACTTAGCTTTTCTGGGTAAGTTACCCTTGGTCATAACCCCAGCTCTTTTACTCTATGAAATATAGTACTCTAAGACCTACGATCCTTCAATGTAGTAGCTGCTAGGTCTCATGTAATCTTTTATTGTAGTTCCACAATATTTAAATTGTTCTTTTTTCTAATATTTTCTCCTTAACCTGAGAGCTTTGAAACTTGGCTATGATATTCCTGTAAGTATTTTCCTGGGATCTCTTTCAGGTGGTGATAGCTATGTTTTTTCTATTTCTACTTTGCTTTCTTGTTCTAGAACTTCAGGGCAATATTCTTGATAATTTCTTATAATATTGTATCAAGATTCTACCTTTTATCATAATTTCCAGGCAGTCTGACTATTCTTATATTATTTCTCCTTGATCTGTTCTCCAGATCAGTTGTTTTTCTGACAAGATGTTTCATAGTCTATTATATTTTTTCATTCTTTTGATCTTGTTTTATTATTTCTTTGTGTCTTAGAACATCATTAGCTTCCCTTTGCCCAATTCTAGTTTTCAAAGAATCATTTTCCTCCTTAAGTTTTTGCTTCTCTATTTCCAATTAGTTGACTTTCTTTTTATAATTTTCTTGATTTTCTTGGATTGCTCTTAGTTTTTTTTTCCTAATTTTTCCTCCATCTCTCTCATTTGATTTTTAGTCCTTTTTAAGTTCTTCTAAGAAATCTTTTCATGGTTGGGACCTTTTGAAAAAAGAGTGGCTTTTTAAGCTCCTTTATCTTCCTCTGAATATGAACCCTGATCTTCTCTCTCCCCATAATAGTTATCTATGGTTGGGTTTTGTCTTCTTTGCTTGCTCATTTTTATTTATTTATTTTTGTTTTATTTTATTTTTTGCAGCTATTAGTGTGATCAAGTTCTAGGCCTGAGATATGAGGAATAATGCCTCAAGCCTCTGGTCCTTCTTTACTGTTATTTTCTGAGGCTTGTCACAGGGTTAAACCTTGGGCTCTTCTCTCCACTCCTAAGCCACAGCTAGGGCCCTCAGCCACTCTGTCCCACGAATGATCTTGCTACCTGTGGTTCCTCCAGTGGCTGCAAACTACAGCTGTCCTCTCAGCCCTAGAACTGAAGCTAGGGGTTCTGCTCTCCTGCAAGTGCCCATAGCCAACAGGGTGCCCTGCCCCTCTGCTACTGCACTCACCAAGTGTGTATTAGCTCCTCCTTCGCAGCGGCAGGCCAGCCCAGGATACATCTGTTAGCACAGCTGTGCTTGGCTCTTCTCCTCAGCCTTCAGACCCCTACACTGTCCCTGAGATGAAAGTTTCTAAGGCTGAGACTGCTTCCTGACCCCAGCTGCCCCCAGGGTCTGTTGTTTATTGATTCCTGAGAGCTGGCCTAGAGGTGTTCACACCTCACTCAGGCTGAACCTCTGCCTCTGGAGGTCAGGTCTTTCCTGGGGTCTTGTTAGGTTAACTTAGGACAGGGGTGGGGAACAACAGTTTTATTCTGACTTTTGTTTACTTCCACTGCTCTACATGCCCTGTGATGCAATGTTCTGTCTTTTTCTATAGAGGAAATTTGAAAAATTTCTGACCTGTTCTGCCATCTTCCCAGAATCTTCTCCCTATCCCTCCTTTCAAGGAGTTCACTGATGGGGGAGACAACATGCACATAACTGTGTAGAAACAAGATATATACAGGATGAATTGGAGATTATCACAAGAGGGGAATATCTTCATCTATAAAATGAGAATAGTTCTAGGGTCCCTTCTAGTTCTAAGATTCCATAATTCACTGAAAATTATATCTCTCTCTGTCTGGCTCTTTATGTGCTGCCTTAACCCTGTGTATGCCCTTGTGAATTAGGAATACTGGGTACATGCCTTTTTATAAACCTAAAATTAAGCATTTAAGTGCGGTATTTATTTAAGTTAGCGCTTCCAGTGATAGAGAGAGCTCCTTAAAGTTCTCATGAACCTTAACAGTTCCCTTACTTGCCCTTCTGGTACTAAGGTGGTTCCTAGGTCCTGATGGACCTATTTTTGAAAGGGGATCAGTGGTCTAATACTTTAACCCGCCCTTCTCAAGGAGGAAAACAAGTAACCATGTGACTAAGGATCTTAAAATGCTAGGGCTTTTTAGTTTAAAAAACAAATACAAGATAATATTGATGATGGTTTATCTCTTCCAACCTGATTAAGATGCAAACAGTTCAGATTGGAAGGTTGGTTGGAGATTTAGTGTTGTATTGTTAACTGGTGTCTTTTGGAAATATTGAGTAGATAGTAAAAATAATAAATTAAATTGTTAAAATTAAATATTATGGCTGAAGTTTTAGTCCCAGCCCATCTCTTGTTATCAGGGCCACTCACATGGGATTAATCACTTTATGGTCCCTGACAAACTAGGGCTTGTTAGTTTGGGGATCAGAAGTCTTACGGGAGCAATTAGGTTGACCACAGGGCTCCTTTTCTTGTTTACGGACATTAGCTATTTGTCTGCCCCTTGGCCCCTTTCATTTAATTCTGTTTACTGTGCTGCCATTGAGCAGCAAGCTGTCATGGACGGAAGGCTGGAGTGGGAGTCATAGGATCTCAGGATCATAGGTTTAAAGGTAGAAGGGACCTTAAAGGCCATTGCAGTCTATAGTTCTAACCACTGTACTGAGTCAGGAGGACACGGGTTCAAATCTTGCCTCAGATGGTAATTAGCTATGTGATGCTGGCTGAGTCATTTAACCTCTCTGTGCCTCAATTTACCCATTTGTAAAATAAGACAAGCTTGGTTCAGTGGTCTCTAAGGCCCCTTCAAGCTCTAAAATCTGTAGTCCTATGAGCTCATCATTGATAGAATCATTGAATATTAGAAAATGGAAGACAAGGAGCCTTAGGGATCATCTAGTCCAGTTCCTTCATTTTACAGATAAGAAAACTAGCCCCAAGAGAGGAAGTTATTTTTCTATTAAAGAAACATTCACTTCTTCCTCTTCATTCTTCTCCTCTCATGTTTGTTGAATGTTTTCCCTGTGGGGTGTTTCTTCTTCCCAGATCTTAGAAATCCGCTTCTCACCCTCTGTTTACTTTCTTCTTCCTTACCTCTTCTCTATTGAGGAAAGCCCTGTTTTCTGATTTTAACTTCTTTCTCTTGGTTTCTCCCCTGGCTCTTTAGTCTTCTCTTCCTGGTTCCTTTGTCTTCCTAATCAGCTTGTGTTTCTTTGTCAGACATTAATATTTATTGAATACCCCCTATGTTCTGAATATTGTATTCCTAAGATTTTCCCTCAGGATTCTTGCTTTCCCAGTCTATAGACTTAGTACTAAATCCTGTCCTGTCATGTTTTTCCTCCCCTTACTGTAATCTGGGTCCATGCACTCCCTCTTGGAAAAGCATATTCCTTTCAGTCTTCTTCCTATCTGTCTTGGCCTCTTATTTCTAGATAGATTCCTCCCTCCCCTTGCCCACCTCAGGTTCCTTCCGCCTTTCTAAAACTTTCTGCTTCCTCATCCCTTTTTTCCTTTACAACCAGAATAAAGTTATTCTCTGCCTTTAATCCAGATATTTCTTCCTATCCCTCCTCTGCCTCCACTTCACATTTTTTCCTTCATATTTTTTTTCTCTTTTTGGTCCATTTGGTGTTATTTATGTCTTTCCCAGTGTTCCTAACACCTCTTAATTTAGCACTATAGTATAGTTACTTTCATATAAATTAGCCCTTTGCTTATATACTATCTGAAATTGTTTTCTAATGGATTCATTTGCATAAGTGTTGTATCTTCACCTAGGTTGTAATTTTCTTGAGATCAAGAACCATTTCTTCTCTCGTGTCTTCTAGGGCACCTAACAAGGCTGGGTTTTTGATCATCCACATAGTTCATCCATTCAATAAACATTATTAAGCACCTACTACGTATAGAGCACAGTATTTGGTTTTGAGGGGACATGTAAGTTGGTGGGAGGGGGTTGGGAACTGGCCAATGAGGGTCTAGTCCTCAAAGCATGAACAGGGGATTTTGTGTGCTGCTCTCCCCTGTAGGGAGTTTAGTGAACCAGCTTCTGAAAGTGCGATGACCTGTAACAGAGGGGCTTTACCCTCAGTTCAGAGCATGCGAGAGCATACTGTGACTGTTTCCTGTGCTCTTGCTGGGTGGTATAGAAAAGCCTTTTAACTGGGTAATGAGCCCAAACTGAGAGTGAATATAGAAGGCTCAAAACTGAGAAACTCCATCTGCCTCTTCTTTGGTGGAGATCGAGGGTAGAACCACTAGTGGTAGGCATGTAAGTCGGGAGAGAGGTAGGTAGACCAGCAGCCTACTTTCCTCATCCTGGCTAATATGTGGCCTTTGGTTCATGGTCCTGTTGTTTCCTCCCTCCCTGTTGTGTTTCTTCTTTGCTGCTCTTAGGTGAATGAGCACACAGTAATACAGCGCAATAGTATACACGGTAATGTAGTTATGTACCACAATTTGGGTAGACATTTCTCTGTTAATGAGCTTCTACTTTGTTTCCAATTCTTAGCTGTAACAAGAAGTGTTACCATAATTATTTTGGAGTATATGGGGACTTTATTCTTATCAATGACCTCCTTAAGGTATAAACCTTAATGGAGTCTCTCGTTCAAAGGGTATGGACATTCTAGTCACTTTATTTGTATAATTCTAAATTGCTTTCCAAAATGACTGTACCATTTCACAGCTCCACTAAAAATGTATTATTAACGTGCCTAGGATGATAATCAACAGGAGTCAAGAAAAACTTCCTATGGAAGATGGGATTTTATCTGAGACTTAAAGAAGAGAATAAAAAGCAATATGAAATAAATACATAGAGTAAAACACAAATTTAACCATCATAATCTTACATAAATAGATCAAATAATTCAATAAAAGAAAAGACAAGGGGGGGGAGAAAGTTGATCAAAAAGAGAAATGGCTACCAGCTGATGGGATAGCAGAAACAGGTAACAGAGGAGGTGGTATTGGCCCTGATGCAGTCCTCGTCCAAATGATTAGTCTCAGAGTAGGACAGACCTCAAAAGTCATCTATTCCAAACCAACCTAAACAGGAATCCTTGCTACAACATCCCTAGGTAAGTACTTACCCAGCCTATTTGATAACTTCTAATGATAAGATCCTTCTGCTCACTGAAGCAGCTCATTCCATTTTGTAGTGGTTCCAATTGTTAGGAAGTGTTTCCTTTCATCAAATGGAAAAGACCCAGTACCGAGGTCCCTGACAATCATCCTCTGGTTCCCATCAATAGTGGAATTGTGAAGTCATATCGTTGTGAAGCTGGTAGGAGATGTAAGGTAATCTCCACGGAAGTTCTGGTGTATTGCCCATTATCCTTTTACTGCTGCCAAGTTTGGCTGGAGTGCTTTCTTTAACATAAACCCTCAAAGTTTCAAAGTCTCTGGAATTTCTTTTTTCTCCAGAGGCTGTGAGTTTCCTTTCCTAAAATCAGTTCAGGTTCAATTCAAAGGACATTTATTAAGTCCCTACTGCATGCATGATCCTGTGCTAAGAACAAGGGATGCAAGGATAGATAAAATAGACTCTCAGGGAGTGGAGGGGTGGGGAAATCAAACATGGGCAAATGACTGATAAAAGGCAGAATAAGATTCAGTACAAAGAACAGCAGGATAGGAGATAGAAGAAAACAATGCCCTTTTTTTTTTCTCCTGAGGTGACAAGCTAGGATCTACAAATTACTCTAACCAGCTTTGGCCAGTGTTATAGGCTGGCTCATGTTAGGGCACAATGAGGCACCTGAAAGTCATTGAACATTTTAAAAAGGTATAATTGCCCTAATATAGTGAGGACATGCAACAAGAATAGAATGGCCCTTAGCTTCTTTGGTCATTGCCCACTCTTATCTCCAACTGGAAATGTGTCCAGTCCACTAGTCATCAGGGTATGGTGATTTGCACGGTCTTAGGCACCTATCAAGTTGTGGCCAGAATTGTTTTTTGCCCCTAAATGATCAGGAGGCTATGTCAGAAAAAACTAGGGCCAATCAAGTCCCAGAGGTAGCTTTGTCCTGGGCCTACCCATATTGGAATAGACGAGTGAAGAGGGACACAGGGAAGGAATTCTATCACAGGTTCAATCACAACCGAGACAGAAGTTATACTTTCCCTGCCAGTTCCCAGCACAGAGTCCAGAGGCAGAGCTCCCATGGCTCCCACTGACCAATCATTTCCCTCCCATAATCCAACACTAGAAGCCTCACAGTGCTATCTGGGACCAGAAGATCACTTAGGATGAGGCTTGGCACAGGCACTCCCAAATGCCAGAACTCTAGACTGCATGGAGTTTGGAGACAAGTCAACTCTTAAGTTTTGCTGCAGTAGTAAGCCTTACCAACTATAACAGCAACCACATTGGCACACCCAGGATGGCTCTGAGTGCAGGTTCTTTTATATGCTTTACTAAGGAAAAACAGCTGTTTCAGGGGTCAACAATCTTCTTTAATTAAACAGAAAAAATATACAGAAGAGATATAAAGACCAACAGACAGGGCTCTACTGCCTAAATCAAAACTTTACACCCACTACTGAATTGAGAGAGACTTTACCTCTGAGGAGTAGAGAAGCTCTGAACATGCGGCCACTTAGAGTCTTGACCAGGGAATCACAACATCTTTCTCATAAGTGAGCCCCCAAAGCAAAACCTCACTTCTCAGAGTATATACCTTCCAGCTAATAGACTCAGTGCCTAATTAGAAATTAACAAAAGGTGTATAAGCCTTCCTACAAGCAAGCTTCCCTTAATGGGCTCTATGTGAGGCCTACCGACTGGCGAGAAAGATCTTATTCCCCATTAACCTTGCACCAACCTACCTCCTAACATGATGGTGCCCTAATCTCAGCCATCCAGTCTCACTACCCTAGATGTAGCCTCCCAACGCCTCATTCCTATGTTTATCAATACTGCTCCAGACATACTCCAACCCAATTTACGCCCCCTCACTAATTCCACTGTGCTCTTAGGAACCCTCACTCAATTCTCATTAATCTTAATCTTTTCAGCCAACATTCCTCCCATTCCCTCACTTAAACAGAAATCTAGCTCTCCCCTGAATATACCACTTCCTTGGCAGTCCTCTACCCTGGGAGTCACTCCATTTCTCACTTTAATATAAGTAGTTAACATTTCTGTGAACAGGATATTACTGAGCCGATCTCTAACCTGAGGATGATGAAACAACAGGCCAGAGACAAAGTACCAGTAATCAGGTAGCCATTTAATTAATTAGTTTCATTATGAGGAACAGCTTTGCAAATTAGGAATTCTCCTGATCAGAATTCCGCCTTGCAGAAGCGAAGACAGAGATTATATACATAAATCACAAGTGGGAAGGGAAGGAGGAAGGTGGATTATAATTGTTTCTAGGGCCATAATGGTTTCCCCCTACCAGCCCACAAATCCTGCAATACTAAGGTAAGGGTGTCCTGAAGTTTGTGGGAACAGCATTGTTCAAGTGTTTAGGGGTTGTTACTTGGTGGATCATGGGACCAGAATTCTGTGATGGGAACAGGCTCTACAATCTTTGATTTGCTTCACAGCCAGTGATGCCAGTGATTGTAAGCATTGTCAAAATTTGATTGATTATTTCAGTCTGAATGGAAAGTCTGACTCAAGCTAGAAAAGGCAATTCTGAAGAGTCTACTCTATTAGTATATTCATTACACATATCACATCAATCAGTATAAAAATCATGATTCCCTTCTCATTCCCTCTTTTTGGCCATAAAGGTCAGAATGACCCTTGAAGACCAATGAGGAACATTCATTTGAAACATGATTTTAATTTTATGTAAGAATAAATGAGTTACAAGTTGAATGCCAAGGTAGAGAGCAAGGCAAATAAAGAAAAGAAATATCAGGCCAGGGAGGGCAGAACAGAGAATGCTGCCAAGATTTATAGGTAACCAGGAGAGTAGATCAAAGGAAGGTGAGAGGAAACGTGCCTTAGAATGTTCTGACTCCTATTCCATAAATCTTCTCCTTGCTTATTTAGAGAACTAAGGTCTTCCTCTATTTGAGATGAGAATGGATGAGGAGTAAAATAAGCCAAACAAGGAAACGGTGTACAAGATGTTCCAAAAGTCTTAGTGCAGCTTTAAGCTTTCATAGTTTAAATAGTTATTTGTTGTTTGTTGTTGGGGTTTTCTTAGCAAAGATGCTAGAGTGGTTTGTCATTTCCTTCCTCAGCTCATTTTACACATGAAGAAACTGAGGCAAACAGGGTTAAGTGACTTGCCCAGGCTCACACAAGTGTCTGAGGCTTTACTGGAATTCAGGTCTTCCTGACTCTAGGTCTGGTATTCTATCCACAGAGGCACTTAGCTACTCTAAATAGCTATAGCCATAGCTAAATTGTTATTTACTAAATAGTTGTGACTATTTAAGCTATGAAAGCTTAAAACCTTACCAAGACTTTTGGAATACCCTAGATATAAAGACTAAAACAATTTAAATAAGACCAAAAAAATCCCCAAACTGAATGTTGTGCAATTATAATGACCAAACTTGGCCCTAGGAAAAAAGATGACAAAATGTATTTTCCTCTTTTCTTTGCAAAGGTGAAGGACTCTGGGGATAGAACATTGTATATATTGTGTTTCAATCAGTTGGTTCTTTTGAAAAATTGCTTCTATTCCTCTTTTTCAAAATTTTGATTCAAAAGGTAGATTACTGGGTAGGAAAGGAAGAAGGAATATATTTTGAAATAAAAGGGACACAAAAACAAGTTATATATATGTACATATATACATACATATGTATATACATATACAAATACACACACATATACATGTGTATTTATGTATTATACATTTAACATATACCCATACACACACAGAGGCTTGCTCGTGTGTGTGTGTGTGTGTGTGTGTGTCTGTGTGTGTGTGTGTGTGTGTACATAAATTTTGAGGAGGGAGAGATGGCTTTCCTCTTAAAAGATCAGGGAAAGCTAGTCATGCTAGTGAGATTTCCTGTGCATTTCCTCCTCCCTCCTGCCCTCCCACTCCAGGATCATTCTCTTTGGAGTTTGAAAATCAGTGTCTCATTGACTTCTCCATGACATGGAGTCTCCTCAACTGTCACAGTTTTCTCTCAGGTAACTAGATATTTGCTCTTCCTTAACAATCAGAGTCCCTTTACACCCAATCCCCACAGCATCTGACTACTAGAGTCCTTCCATGACTTCCTTAAAAGCTAGTTTATGTTTAGCTGAACAGAGTCTAAAGCTTTGTGGTGTTTCTCAATTTTCATAGCAGTTGTTATTCCTTGGTTTCATCATTTCCTCATTAAATACAGCTCATTTCTTTAAAAAAAAAAAAAGGTGGGTGGGGATAGGGATCTATTTTAAACCAGAAGTCAGCATTTGAGGTTTTTTAGTTTCAGAATTATTTCCTTTCCCGATTGTTTTTGTTTCACTTTTATCCTAGAATGTCCATAGCTAACCTTTTTAATTTTCTTTAAATTTTAAAAATTATGTAACAGTCAACCAAACCTGTTGCAGCACATGCTTTAGCTTATTGGGAGATGGATCAGGGATTTTAGGTTCCTGCTAAAAGACATGTGCAACCAGAGGTTTCTGGTTGGTCCTCATGTTCACCATGCTCCAAAACTGAGGGTTGCGTCAAAGTGGATTGGCTTCTGAGCCAGGAAGAGCTGCACATTCAAAAGATTTTAAAAGGAGTGACTTCATCTTTTCACTCTCTCACTCTTTCCATATATTAAGCTTATGAGATTCTCTTTCAGACTTCCATCAAGAAGCAGGAAGAGATGCCACCCCACCAGTACAATGACAGCTGCTTACTCTTGGCAGTGAGAGAACATGTGTTTGCCCAGATAGACCTGAGCTTGGACTTCAGGGTTCCATCTGTCCTGTGTACTTTATGTTTCTTTCCTTAAGTATAGGTAATTGAATATAGATCCCAGGATGGTTTTTCCATCCTTGGCAACTACCTTGTTACCTAAAGAGCCCTGAAGTTATTAAAAGGTCCAAGTGACTGGCAGCAAGAGAGACTTTCTTCACATATGTACTTCTCTAAGGAGGAAGCGATCCATACTAGGAGGATGTGATCAAGCCATGCCTTGGCTTGCCAGAAGGATGGATCTTGAATGACTTGCTCAAACTGTGCAGAGCTGAGATGGTCATATGCTAGTTTGATATATTTCATGTTTTAAGTATCAGGTATGAAGTTAAGGTTACTGTATCATGCTTTAAGTATTTGCTAAATCATATTTATGAGTCCTTTATGTTTTAAATATTTTTTTGGTGGAATAAATGACTGTCCCATACCTGATCTACTTTGTATACTGAGAATCTTTCTAGAAGTGACTCTTTTAATCTCTAATTTTAAGGAGACCCAAATGTAAACTTTACATTTCTGTAAAATCTCTGAGATGGGAGTCTAATGGGCCAGAAGGTAGGAGAAGAGTGTGACTTCCTTCTTTAGGGCCAGGCTCCCCCAGGACTGAATCCAGTCCACTTAAGTCTAGGGTTGACACTTAATGAGAAACAGATAAGCCTATTAACAATTAACAAAGGTAAATGATCAAAGACTTTTTAAAAAATTTTCATATCAAAAAGTTCAACATTATATGTGGTATTTCACACTCATGGTCTGCAAAAATGTAAGAGCAAATGTATTATCATATTTTTCCTTTGAGGCCAACCTTGGTCAATGTATTTTGAAGCATTTGTTGATTGTTTTGCTGTTCTTTCCATTTCTTTTTTAACTTTATGTCATTTTTATTTAATATTTTCATTTTCAACACTGATTTCCACAATATTTTGAGTTACAAATTTTCTCGCTATTTCTATCCTCCCCCCATTCCAAGATGGCATATATTCTGATTGCCTCGTTCCCCAGTCAGCCCTCCCTTCTGTCACCCCACTCCCCCCGCCCCGCCCCAATCCATTTCCCCTTACTTTCTTGTAGAGCAGGCTAGATTTCTATGCCCCATTCCCTATATATCTTGTTTCCTAGCTGCATGCAAAGACTTTAATTCTTCAATAGCTCTGTGTTCTTGAAGTATAGACTCCCATCAATTCTTAGTTGGTAATGTGCTGCAGTCTACTTATTCCAACCACATATCTTTCCATTGCTCCTTGGGTAAACAGCAATTTTAATACTCTAGAAACTGATATTCTGGGATTTCCAGCCCTACAGCATCACTGGAAGAACATGGTTTTTAAAAAGATAGGACTACTCTCCTCCTATTCAATTCTGGGATCAACTCATCTATCTGCAGTGTCTGTCCAACATATACGTACTGAGGGACATGATCTGTGGGCTATCAATTCAGCTGCATAGAAGAGCCCGGACAGTAAACATTCTTCATCTACTTTTTTTTGTTATTTTTCCCCCTTTGAGTAATTATGGATCTCATTTAGGAAGCTCCATAATGTTGCAGAGCTTTATATAATCAAAACAATGTTGTTTACAAATAAGAAAATCTGGAGAACCTCATCATTTATAAGGAATCTCTATTTGGACTCTGTGTTGAACACATAGAAGGTGTATAAGAGAAATATTTTGTAATCTATTGTTCTTGCTATACTATTTGAGTAAAATGACTTTGTTAAGAATTAATTGAGTCTATAGGCTGAATGTTAATGGGAAGCATACCAGAGGAGGCTGAAGAGTTATAGTGTTGGGAATGTTATCCCTTAGAATCCTAGATGATAGCTGCCCCTTTGGGAATCCCAGCTTTCAAATGCAAGTGTGATTTAGAGGATAATGAACAAAGAGGGAGGGAAGTAGGGAATGCTACCTAAAGAATCACTATATGATTTGGACTCTGTACTAAACATCCTCCATGTGTAGTCAATAAGCCTTTGACCACCTTCATTTTTTATTCCTGAGCCACATTTTCCAAAATAATTTTATTTATTCCCTTTTCTCACCTTTGCATTGAAGTCACTGAATATTAACATATATATTGGCTTGCATTGTTAGTGGACTTGTGAATCGATCCAACTATTCTAGAGAGCAATTTGGAACTGCGCTGAAAGGGCTATAAAATAGTGTATACACAATTTGACCCAGCAATGCCACTTCTAGGTCTCTATCCCAAAGAGATCATACAAATGGGAAAAGGACCCACATGTACAAAAATATTTATAGCAGCTCTTTTTGTGGTGGCTAAGAATTGAGAATTAAAGGAATGCCCATCAATTGGGAAATGGCTAAAGAAGCTGTGGCATATAATTGTAATGGAATATTGTAATAATAATAAGCAGGATGATTTCAGAAAAACCTGGAAAGACTTACATGAACTGATGCAAATTGAAGTAAAGAGAACCAGGAAGACATTGTACACAATAACAGCAACATTGTTTGATAAAGAACTGTGAATTAATTAGCTATTCTCGGCAATACAGTGATCCAAGAAAATCCCAAAGAACTAATGATGAAGCATTTTATCTGCCTCCAGAGAAAGAACTGATATTGTTTGAATACAGATTGAATCATGCTATTTTCACTTTTTTTTGCATTCTTTTTCTTTTACTAAAGCCTTCTTGTATAAAATGACTGATATGGAAATGTTTTACATGATTGTACATGTATAACCCATGTCTGATTGCTTACCATCTCAGGGAGTGGGAAGGAGAGGGAAAAAAGAGGGAGAGCACAGGGAACTCAAAACTTAAAAAAAACCCCAAATGTTAAAAAATTGTTTTAACATGTAATTGGGGGGGGGAATAAAAATATTTTTTGATAGATAGACATGGATAGTTTATTTAGATCTAGATATAATTACAGGGGCGGAGCCAATATGGCAGCTGGGAAGCAGTGACTGGAGTGAGCTCCCCACCAAGTCCCTCCAAAAACCTATAAAAAAATGGCTCTGAACCAATTCTAGAGCTTCAGAACCCACAAAGTGGTAGAAGGAAGCAAGGCTCCAGCCCAGGACAGCCTGGATGGTCTCTGGGTAAGGTCTGTCCGGCACGGAGCTCCCAGCTCCCAGCTGAAGGGAGCGGAGCTGAGCCCAGTAGAGCCCAGCGTGTCCGGCGTGGACTGACCGCAGACCAACCAGACCAGCAGCCGAGTGGAGAGTGCTCTACAGGCCTGAATTACTGAGCTGTGGCATCTACCAGACCTCTCAACCCACAAAGAGCAAAGACAACAGAGAAGGTTAGTGGGAAAAGCTGCGGGACTGAGTTTGCGGTTCGGCTACCGCCCCTGGGGCAACGGAGGTGGGGCAGCTTTAGAACTACAGCTGCAGTTGCTTCTGGCCCCAGGCCCACCTGGTGGGAGGAATTAAGTGGAGGATGAGAGCAGGAGTGAAGAGCCTGCTGAAGATCTAAGTCCAGTCCGGGTAGGGGGTTCTTGGGGAAGGAGGAGTGCTGGTGAGGCAGCGCATCTGCCCAAGCATGGAACATAGA
>JAQQSZ010006543.1:0-13563 GCA_028646595.1 Phalanger gymnotis
GTAGTCCAATAATTTTTAAATCATCTCTCCTGGATCTATTTTCCAGGTCAGTGGTTTTTCCAATAAGATATTTCACATCGTCTTCCATTTTTTTCATTCCTTTGGTTCTGTTTTATAATATCTTTAATATAGCAATATGTTGTTTATAAGAAATACACTTGAAATAGATACATAGAGAGTAAAAATAAGGGGCTGGAGGAGAATCTAATTTTTATGCTTCAGCTGAGGTTAAAATAAAAGCAGGGATGACAATAATGATCTCAGACAAAGCAAAAGTGAAAATAGACCTAGTTAAGAGATAATCAAGGAAGCCAAATTTTGCTAAAAGGTACCATAGACAATTAAGCAATGTCAATACTACCCTGAACCTGGCTTAGCCCATCTGCCAAGGTAGTTTTACCAAGGTGTGGATGCTTGGAGCCACAGGTAAGAGTGTGGTAATAGATGGACCCCAAAGGTGGATGAGCTGCCTGAAAAGTTCTTGGCAAGTCCTCACACCAGAGGTACTAGTCCTCCCTGAAGATTCCAAACACTACAGGTGTAAAAAGACAGTAAAACTATAATAGTGGGGGACCTCAAGTTTCTCCTTTTAGAACTAGATAAATCAAACCATAACATAAGGAAGGAAGAAGGCAAGGAGATGAAGAGAATTTTAGAAAAGTTAGGTAAGATAGACCTCTGGAGAAATTGACCATGTATCGGGGTATAAAAACTCAGGGCCATGAAACATAGATTAAAAATTAATTGGATCTTAAAGAATGAGTGAGTCAAAGAACAAATTATAGAAACAATTCATTCTTTCATTAAAGAGAATAACAGTAAAACAGCATGCCCAAATTTATGAAATGCAGGCAAAGCAATATTTAGGGGCAATTTTATATTCCTAAATGCTTACACTAATAAAATAGAGAAAGAGAAGATCAATAAACTGGTTATGCAACTAAAAAAATTAGGAAAAGTACAAATTAAAATTCCCAATTGAACATTAAATTGAAAATCCTGAAAATCAAAGAAGAGACTAATAAAATTGAAAGTAAAAAAGACACTGGACTAATAAATAAAATTAGGAGCTGGCTTATGGAAAAAAAAATCTTAACAAACCACTGGTTAATTTGATTTAGAAGAAAGAAGAAAACCAAGTGATCAGCATCAAAAATGAGAAAGGTGAATTTACCACCAATGAAGAGGAAATTCCATCAATTAGTAGGAGTTGTTTTGCTCAGTTAAATACCATTACATCTGGCAATCTAAATGAAATGGATATTTACACAAAATGTAAATTGCACAGATTTACTGAAGAGGAAATAGAATGCTTAAATAACTCTATCTTAGAAATAGAAATTGGACAAATCATACATGAGATCTGTAAGAAAAAAATCACCGAGAACAGATTGATTCCCAAGTAAAATATACCAAACATTTGGAGAACAATTAATCCCAACGCTAAAGAAACTATTTGGAAAAATAGGTAAAGAAGGAGTCCTACTAATTTCTTTTTACAAAACAAATATGATGCTGGCATTTAAAACAATAAGAGGGAAAACAGAGAAGGAAAACTATATACCAATATCCCTGATGAATATTGATGCAAAAATTTTAAATAAACTACTAGCAAGGAGATTGCAGCAATATGTCCCAAAGATCATATACTATTACCAGGCGAGATATATATCATGAATGCTGGTGTGCTTCAATATTAGGAAAACTATCAGCACAATTTACCATATCTATTATAAAAACAACAAAAATCATATTAGTTCATCAATAGATGCAGAAAAAGCTTTTGACAAAATATAACACTGATTCCTATTAAAAACACTAGAAAGCATAGGAATAAATGGAGCTTTCCTTAAAATGATAAGCAGTATCTAGCTAAAAGTATCAGAAAATATCATGTGTAATGGGGATAAGCTAGAAGCCTTTCCAACAAGATCAGGGGTCAAGCAAAGATACCCATTATCACCACTACTGTTCAGTATTGTACTAGAAATGCTAGCTATAGCAGTAAGACAAGAAAAAGAAATTGAAGAAATTGGAATAGCAATGAAGAAACAAAACTATCACTTGTTGTGGATGATATGATGATATACTTAGAGAATCCTAGAGAATCAACTAAACTACCTGAAATACTTAACAACTTGAGCAAAGTTTCAAGATATAAAATAGACCCACACAAATCATCAGCATTCCTATACACTACCTGCAAAGTCCAGCAGAAAGAGATAAATTCCATTTAAAATGATTTCAGACAATATAAAATACTTGACAGTTTACCTGCCAAGACAAACCCAAGACAAACATATGAAAACTATTATGAAATACTTTTCACACAAATAAAATAAGATCTAAACAACTGGAGAAATATTAATACCTCATGGGTGGACTCAAACAATATAATACAAATGACAATCCATCCTAAACTAATTTACTATTCAGTGCCATACTCATGAAATTGACAAAAAAATTATTTTATACTAGTAGGAAAAAAAATAATAATACTATTCATCAAGAAGAACAAAAGGTCAAAAATGTCAAGTGAATTAAGAAAAAAAAAACGTAAAGGAAGGTGGCCTAAGTGAACCAGATCTCAAGCTACTTTATAAAGTGGTAGTCATCTAAGCAATCTGGTCCTGGCTAAGAAATAGAGTAGTCAATCATTGGAATAGATTAGGTACATAATACATAGTAGTAAATGACCATAGTAATCTAGTGTTTGACAAAGCAAAAGTTCTAAGCTTTTGGGACAGGAATTTACTATTCAACAAAAATTGCTAGGAAAACTGGAAAGCAGTTTGGCAGAAACTAGATATAGACTAATATCTCACATTGTATCCTGAGGTAAGGTAAAAATGGGTTTGATACTTAAACATAAAGACTGATACCATAAGCAAAATAGGGGAGCATGGAAAATTTCACCTGTCAGATCTATGGATAGGGGAAGAATTTATAACCAAAAAAGAGATAGCATTACAGGATGTAAAATGGATAATTTTTATTATATTGAATTTAAAAGTTTTTGTACAAACAAAACCAATGCAGCCAAGATAAGAATAAAAGAAGGAGACTGGGGAATAAAACTCTGATAAAGGCCTCATTTCTTCAATACATAGAGCACTAAGACAAATTTAAAAGAATATGAATTATCCCTAAATTGATAAATGGTCAAATGATATGAACAGGCAATTTTCAGAAAAAGAAATTGAAGCTATCTATAGTCAAATTAATAAATGTCCTAATTAGAGAAATGCAAATTAAAACAACTTTGAGGTACCACCCCACAACTATCAGATTGGCTAATATGACAGAAAATGAAAATGACAAATGTTGGAAGGGATGTGGGAAAATTAGGACACTAATACACTGTTGATGGAGTTGTGAACTGATCCAATCATTCTGTAGAGCAACATGAAAGTACACCCAAAGGTCTATAAAACTGTGCATATGCTTTGACCCAATAATACTACTACAAGGTCTGTATCCCAAAGAAATCAAAGAAAAAGGAAAAGGACTTATATGTACACAAATACTTATAGGAGCTCTGTTTGTGGTGGGAAAGAATGGGAAATTGATGGGATGCCCATCCATTGGTGAATAGCTGAACAAGTTGTGGTATATGTTTGTGACAGAATACTATTGTGCTATAAGAAATGACAAGGGAGGTGGTTTCAGAAAAAACTGGGAAGACTTACATGAACTGATACAAAGTGAAGTGACCTGAACCAGGAGTACATTTTACACAGTAACAGCAATATTATACTATAATCAACTGTAAATGACTTAACTATTCTCAGTAATACCCAAGTATACTCAGTAATATCCAAGATAATTCCAAAGGTCTTATGATGAAAAATGCTATCCACTTCCAGTGAAAGAGCTTGTAAAGTTTGAACGCTGATCTAAACATTTTTTTACTTTATTTTTCTTGTTTTTTTTCTTATTCTGCATTTTCTTTTGCCACATGGCTAACATGTAAATTTTTTGCATGACTACACATGTATAATCTATATCAGATTGCTTGCTTTCTTAATAAAGTGGGCAGGAGGGAAGAGGAGAATTTGGAACTCAAAATTTTAATAAGCAAATGTTAAATAAAATTTTCAGCATGTAATTGAGAATAATTTTTTAAATTAATTTAAAAAGTAATTGGTAACTGGAGAGAGCTGTTTGATGAAATCAGATCAGGTTGTCTTGCCTCCAGGGGTTACAAAGATATATGTTATGTGAGGATTTTGTTACTGATGCTGTTCTAGACCTGTGAGTTCATTGGTATAGGAAATTCCTTCTCCCAATACAGATTGGCAACTTCTCTGCAATTTATAGCCTTAAAAAGTTGTTATGGGCAATGAAAGGTTAAATGACTTGCCTAATCAGTTGTGTCAGAAGCAAGATTTAAACCCTGGTCCTTTCTAATGTTAGGCCACTTCTCCATCAATTACATGATTTTGCTCTTCACAAAGAATATGAGATACAGTTGGCATTAGGTTTACCTCTCGATTCAAGACTAACTGCATCATTCCCCAAATTAGGTGGTTTTAGCAGAGCGTGAATACTTGAGAGTAAAATATAATAAACAACCCCCCCCCAAATGATTATTGTAAGACAAATCTAGAGAAACCCAAAGGAATAAAAATGTCATTTACAAAAATGAAAAAAAAATGTCTCACATACTTGTGCTTCATCTAAATAAACTATGCACAAGACTTATTTAGAGATAATCATAAAAATATTTTCATCATAAATAAAGGATTATTTAAATAATTTAAGAGATATTTCATGTTCCTGTCTACTTTGATCCAATACTGTAAAAGTATCAATACTACCCAAATTAGGTTTAATTTCACATGAAGCAAAATATGAACGGCCTATTTCACAAAATCAGACAAATTAGCATTGAGAGTTTTCCCCTAGCCCTATTAGTATGTCATATTCCTTTTTTTATGTCAGTCATAATTCAGTTAGAAAACCCTATAAAATTGCATCACAGCTGACTGTTTCAACAGTTGGGCTAGTAGCTGCTGGGGGCGGGGTGGTATAAATCCAACGACAACCAGTTCACAGAATGCTGCAAGCCCAGGTTCTTTTGATCTGCCTTACTAAGGAAAGGAATGTTAAGGGGTTAACAATCTCAATTTAATACAGCATACAAATATCATTCGCTTAGTTCAGGGGAAAAAGCCAGCACCCTTAAATACAATCAAATTACAAATAGACCCCCAAAAAATAGGAGGTGAAACAGTTTTCCAGTCCAAGACAACTTAGAAGTTCAGCAGGAAAGGTCTATTACATTGAGGTGAACAAACCAGCAGCAAGCTGTGGGATGTGTGTGTGTGTGTGTGTGTGTGTGTGTGTGTGTGTGTGTGTGTGTGATTGAATCAGCAGCAGCCCACAGATGGTAAGTGGCTCAGACAACTAGTCCAAAGGAGATTACAGGTATTCCTTTGCTGGCATTGGGTTCAGGACTCTGTTGCATTGCTCATACTCACATCCAGGTTACAGTCCTGAGTCATGGTCCTTGGATGGGGAGGAGCACCAGAACACCAGACTTTGCAACCCTAAGGAGCAGGCACCCTGGTCACAGTTCCAGGGCAGAAAAGAGTGCTTGTAGTACTTCATAGACAAGTACACAGACCAGGTGAGTAATAAACATACCTCTTAGATTGTAACACCTTGGAAGAAATGAAAACTTACAGACCCCCAGAACTAACTGCACAAAAAACCTAAAGCTTGTGACAGTGCCCCTTATACCCCAAGAGCACAGCCCAATTTTAATATGAATTTTAAAGTCACATAATCAGAAGGGAAAATGAGCAAATGAAAAAAAATATTCTGACCATAAGAAGTTACTCTGGTGACAGGGAATATTAAAACACAAACTCAGAATAGAGCAATGTCAAATTGCTACATCCAAAGACAGAAAGAAAAAAATGTGAAATGGTCTGAGGCACAAAAAGAATTTTTGGAAAAGCTCAAAATGGAGTTGAAAAGTCAAATAAGAGAGGTAGAGGAAAAAGAGAAAACAAACAAGAGTGATGCAAGAAAGTCACGAAAAATATGGCATCAGCTTGTTAAAAGTAGGCACCACAAAAATGCCAAAGAAAATTTAAAACATTAATTAAAATTAATTTAAAATTAATTAATTAAAATTACATTTATAATTATAGAAACACACAGCAAAAGCTAAATTTTATGTCAAACCATCATACAAACCCCTGGCAGACTCCCAACGAATACAGACAGTTCTCACATTACACAAATTTGCATTACATAAATTTCCATTACGCAAATTCTACTTTATATAAAGAATTCTGAAAGAGATCTGAAGTTCAAAAAAACCAAGATATGAACTCTACTGTAGGGCAGTGTGCTCTTTATGCTCTCTGCCTTCCAAGGGAAAAAAAAGCCAAAACCAAAAACAAACCCCCCAAAAAATGAAAGTGGAAAAACTAAAGCTTCTTGGGATCAGTTCAGGGCTTGCCGTGAGACCAGTGTAGACAGTTGACCTGCTCGATCTACCCACAATAATAGGGTTGATGAAATTAACCTTTTCTCAGCAAGAAGTGGGAACACAGGAGAGAAGAGGGTACTTGGTGCAGGGTGAAGAGGTTGCATGATTCCCCAAGAATGCTGAGCTCACATGAATGGCTTACATCCTCCTAGGCATGGTATCAGGAGATTTGGATTGGAGGGTGGAGTGGCAGCAGGTTGTAGGTCAGAGGGATGAACTAACTGTTGGGCCAGGGTATGAAAAATGGCCAGGTGAAATAGGTTTCCTTGCCTCCAAGAAAACTGCCTTTTGCGACTTCACAGGTTTGCCAGAATCAGTGAAGAGACTCCTCCCACAGCTTAGAGATGTGAATAAGATTTTCTTTTGAGAGTGTGTTAACAGGTAATTAAGGTGGGGCTAACTGGGTAGGGTGGAACTATATAAGGTCTTGGATAAGAACCAGGGCAGAATTTTCTTGGAAACAGAGGAGAGCTCCAAAAGCAGAGAAAGAGCCAAATTGGAAACAGCAGAAAGGTGAGTGCTACTTCTGAAAATGTTGGATTTTTAGTGGATCGAAACACTTGTACTACCTCCTGTATTTTACAAACCTTAATGTGCTCTATGAAATTATTATGATCATCACTCTTGTCAGTCAGGTAAGGACTTAGGGGTTCAAAGAGATGCCCTGTAACATTATGGCGGTCGTTGAGTTGTTTCAGTCATATCCCACTCTCTGTGACCCCATTTGGGGTTTTCTTGGCAAAGAAACTGGAGCGGTAGATCATCTCCTTCTCCAGCTCATTTTGTTTTCTTTCAAGATGTGAGTAATATGGAAATATGTTTTACATGATTGTACACATCTGACCTCTATCAAATTGCTTACTGTCTTAGAGAGGGGGGAGTTAAGGGAGGAAGGGGAAAATTTGGAACTCAAAAAAAATTTTAAATGTATATCAGATTTTGTCTTTACCTATAATTGAAAAAAAAAACCCACAGAGAAAATAAAGTATCTGAGGCCAGAGTTGAATTCAGGAGGCAGTCTTCCTGATTCTAGGCCCAATGCCTTATCCCCTGCGTGGCTTACCTGTTTATGTACTGTTTGGGATTATCTGGTGACAGGAAGAGAGTTTTGGGGGAGAGCATTACAGCTGAATACTAGATGCTTTATTTGTATGCTTTTACTGTTATGAAATAGTATATCATAAAATCGGTATCCATCCAGTAATATTAGCCCTCTTTTACAGATGAGGGAAGTTTAGTCTTAGAAAGGTTAACTGAGTTTTCCAGGGACATACAACTAGTAAGTATCTGAGATGGGATTTGAACTTCTTGACTTGTGTCCAATATTGTATTCAATAAACCCCTTTGCCTGGTTCTGCTCCTGCCTGTGATGCACATTCAGGGCTAATTTCTTTCCATGAATTTTCAGTTGCTCTGAGAGAAGCCTTAGGTTGGACTTTCTCATCTGTACCCATGGAATGGATTTATCTTGGTCAGTAAAGACCATGATACCATACTAACTCAGCATTATGAAATAACAAAGTCTTCTTTCTTCTCTCTCTCTCTTTCTCTCTCTCTCTCTCTCTCTTTTTCAGAACTATGGCCTCAGATCTTACTTCAAGTATTTCAGAAGAGATATTATGCTCTATCTGCCTAGATTTCTTCACATGTGCCATGTCTATAGAATGTGGTCACAATTTCTGTGAGCAATGTATCCTCGGCCATATTTATTTGACTGATGGGAACAGTTTTCAATGTCCTGAGTGCCGGAAAGACTGTTTCTGAGAATCTCTGGCCCAATCAACAACCGTCCATAGTGGCACAGTCTTTCAAATTGCTCCAATCACACTTGAAAAGGAGCCTGAATCTGAGAAAAGTGATCAAGACAAAATTCCATGGTAAGTGTAAGTGACCTGTGTGACACTGATAACTCGGTGAATGAGTTGGTTTTATATCTGGTTGTCTGAAAATATACCCATTAATATCTTCCCCTCCCACTCACCAACCCAAGACACGTACCAAGCAATTCCAGAGAAGTAAGTGGTATATTTATGTACTTCCTCAAGACCCCTCACAGCGTTTTATTTTCTGCTTCTTTCATGAGACTTCTTTTCCACAAGAGACATTATCCTCTTTTTGAAATTCTGAGCTTTCCTATCCAAGTCAAGTCAAGTAGAAAACAATTTGCAAAGCATAAAAATGGATCTGACACAGTGGGAAACACTGGGGATGTGAAGAAAAACCAGTCCCTGCTCTCAAGGAACTCATCTTCAATAGGGGAAACAATATGCAAAGAACTATGAGGAAGGATAGAAGAGGCCCCAGGACAGATGGAGACAGTGGTTGGACAGGTAGTAGGAGAGTGCACGATGTTACAAAGCCCTGGAGGTTTGAGATTTTCCAGGAGAAGAGGATAATCGACAGTGTCAAAGGATGCAGAGAGGTCAGGAAAGATGAGAAGAGAGGGGAAATCTTTGGGTGTGAAGAGAGCAGTTCCAGTTGACCAGTGAGGATAGAAACCATACTGCAGACAATGAGTAAGAGGGGGAGAGAAAAGGAAGGGAAGGCACTGATTAGAGCCAGGCTTCAAAAAGAGTTTAGCCATAAAAGGGAAAAAGAAATATAGAATGCAATTTAGTAGGGATGGAAGATCAAGTGAGGAACTTCTGAGGACAGGGAAGACATGGATATGTTGAAGGAATAAGGGAATCAGTCAGTAGACTGAAAGAAATTGAAGATTACTGTGTGTGTGGAGATGATAGAGGAAGAAATCGAATGGAATGGGATCTTTTTTCTTATAAAGAAATGGGGTTTTGTGATACTGAAAGATCATACTCCCTTGGTGGTAAGAGGAACATGTATGTGAAGGTTGTTACAGGGAAGAGCATTGAGACAAAGAGAAACTGAGGCATAAAGTTTGATTAGTTCATTAGGATGGCTAGCAAATACTAATCAATTGGGTCCAAGACTCCTGAGTAGTCAGGGAGAAATCTGAAAGAGCAACTTTTTGTAGTATTTACACAGCAACTATACAGAGGTATTTAACTCCTGATTGGCTGGTGCTGCTTATATCAGTTCCTCACCAGGTGGACCAACATCCCCTCACTAACATCCTTCCAAAAGCTCTGTGGTGGACAAACATCCAATCTATCACCACATTGACTTCTATCCCCTCATGGTGAGCAGAAGCTCACAAGTCAGAATTTTTGTGGTTGGACTGTAGCCTATAAGAATACAGGAATTAAATTTACAAATTTGACTAACAGGGTCACCACAATCCAGTTTGAATTTGACTAACAAAGGTTTACATATGATTCTCAATTAATAATTAGTCATGAACTATCAATTTTCAAATTCCACAATAGGCAACTGAAGTTACAAGGTAAGCTCAAACTCCAATAATGAGGGGGCCAACCAATACACGGTACATTGAACATTAATACAAAACAAATTGAAACTAATACCAAATAAAGTGGGATGGCAGTTTTCAATTCCACAAGAGTGAAGATGACTAGATATAATATTGATTAAAATTATCTTGGGTTGGAAGAGTCCAGTGGATCTTGAGTGCCATAGAGTGTCTAAAAACACAATCATCTTGCTTAAATGTCAGAAGAAGTTGTCTGGGTCTTTCCAACAGCTCAAGTGACATGTTATGAGTACGCCGAAATTGAGAGAGGTGAACTGCATTTCTTCACCTCTTTCTCCAAGAGGGAGAGGAATATCTCTTTTAGTGGAGTCCCAGACTCTTCCTCCCAACTCCTTCCAATTTTCTTGTTTCTAGCATCCAGACAGTGCCTTCAAAGTGAAGGCAATGGTTGTTTGGATTTGGAGAACATTGACAGTAATGAAACACATGAAATTTGCTTCTTAAGACGTTATTATGATGTCTAACTTCAGGGATGCCATCTTTAGCCAACAGAAAGAACCCTTTATGGAAATGAAGCCTGAATGCCCCAAAACATTAGAGAAAACTCCAAACTCCATGGAATCTAATTGCATCCTTGTGGTAGGATATGGGCCTACCTCCATCTAACTTGATGGACCTCTGAGCCTTCAGGAACACTTTACACTTACGGTGACCCTTCTGAGTAGTGCTGTGCATTGACAATGACCCTGAGTCCCTCAAGCCACTTGAGATGTTGGGTTTCTTCTACTCAGTGCCTTCTCAGTAGCCATCAAGATCTTAGCCATTCTCTTTCTATTGACCCTTGGTTGGGGACTTTGATATACCTTAGAATTGTTGACATTTTTCTGTTTCTCCAGAGGAAATCAGCCTGGATCCTGAAACTGCCCATCCTGGCATCATCATATCTACAGATATGAAAACCATGAGAGAAAGAGATTCATGGAAGAAATTGCATCATATTGTGGAGAGATTGGATCTATGTGGTCCTGTTCTAGCAACTCAGAGTTTCATGTCTAGAAGACATTACTGGGAGGTGACAGTGGGAAACAGTTCTGCTTGGGATGTTGGTCTTTGTAAGGACTCTGTAAAAAGAAGTGGAGAGGTTTCACCATCTTCTTCTACTGGATATTGGCTTTTGAGTCTAAGACAAAATAACTACATGTCTGTACCACACCTAGGACCAGAAGTCCCTTAAGAGGAAAACTCTGCAAAGTAGGGCTCTTTCTGGATCATGAGGCAGGAGACATAGTGTTTTATGATGTCAACAGTAGATGCCACATCTATACATTCACCAGCTCCTTTTTAGAGCCTCTCTGGCCTATATTTTCCATTGGCCTCCACTCCGAGAGTGAAAACATTTTAACCATTGACCCAATATCAGATGAGGCTGAAGAAATCACAGAGCATGATGACGACGATGATGATGACTCTTGCTTCATGACACTTTCTGACACTTCCTCCAAAAAGAAGCCCCATACCCCAAACCCCATATATGAATTTTTGGTTACTACATTGTAATCCATGTACTTCATTTGGGGAACATGGAGAAATTTGTCTTCTTTTGTAACATTCATGCTATGAATGGCATACTGGGGAGAGAACAGCGTAAGATGTATTGATAGTCCACAGAGGAGAGACAGAATATGCTCAATAAACTATGGGAGTTTAGAAAAATTCAAGAATGAGGAAGTTGATTTCCAAAAGACATGGATAGAAAGAACAATGACACACCAAAGAATCTAAAGTAAACACAACCAAATTAAGAAGATCAACTGGGACACAGGGCACATGTTTGGAAAGCTTTCTCAATCTACTGACTAATTATGCTGATATTTTTCTCTCTCTCAAAACAAAACAAACCACTATTTTTTAATGGCATGGCTTATGGACAGAGGTAAAGGTGGAGAGTGGCTGACAGGGGACTCTATGTGAGATACTATGGTCATGTAAGAAAAAAAGCATCAATAAAAATTAATTTTTTAAATGGAATGACGTCCTTGAATCCATGCAGAATGAGGTAAGCAGAACCGGAAAAAGTTTATTCCTTATCATCAGTATTATAAAAATGAACAATTTTTAAGAGTTTTATAAATGGATTAAAAATGAAATGAATGGAACCAAGGAAAGAATTTATACAATGAAAATCCTGTGAAAAAGCAGAACTCTGAAAGCTGAATGAGCTATGATCAATAAAATGACTATCTGTGATTCCAGAGGAGTGGTGGTGAGACATACTTTTTTTATTCATCCATTGTAGGAATTAGAATGGCATTATACCTATTTATTACAATAAAAAATTTCTCCAATGCAGTGGAGGACAAGGATGAGACAATTGATTTCTCTTAATTTTTAAAAATAGTGATGGGGGGAATGTTGAGATGTCTTGATTGCAATTTCAGATAACATCATTGTATTATTAATTTTACTTCACTGTTTTACTCTTACTATCAAAACCTTTCACAAAATTGGAATAATCTCAACATAATAAAAAAATGAAATATGAATAAAAGTTTTAAAATCTTCTTGAATTTTTCTAACAATATAAAAAAGACTATGTAGCCGTCATGATTGACAGTGGGGATTTACTTTGTTCTTAAAATTACATTTATAATTATAGAAACACACATTAACAAAAGCTAAATTTTATGTCAAACCATCATACAAACCCCTGGCAGACTCCCAGTTGAATGCAGACAGCTCTCACGTTACATAGATTTGCATTATGTAAATTTGCATTACACAAATTCTACTTTATATAAAGTATTCTGAAAGAAATCCTAAGTTCAAAGAAACCAAGATATGAACTTTACTGGAGGACACTGTGCTCTCTATGCTCTCTGCCATCCAAGGGGAAAAAGCCAAAACAAGTTCATGTCTGCATATGAGCATGACTGACCTTCCTCCCCCAGATGCTGGCCGTATCTTTTAATGGCACCTCAGTCCTATGAAACCATTGCTTTCAAGGTGCCAAGTAGAGACATTGACAAGGCAGAGGAGAAGTGTGGGACCAACTGAAATAGAGAAACCAAGAACATTTTTTCTACAATTCTATTTTTTTTCTTTTTTTGTTATTTAATATATTTAGTTTTCAGCATTGATTTTCACAAGAGTTTGAATTACAAATTTTCTCCCCATTTCTACCCTCCCCTCCCACTCCAAGATGGTGTATATTCTGGTTGCCCTGTTCCCCACTCCCCTCCCATCCCCTTTTCCCTTCCTTTCTTGTAGGGCAAGATAAATTTCGATGCCCCATTGCCTGTGTATCTTATTTTCTAGTTGCATGAAAAACTTTTTTTTTTTGTTCTTGAACATCTGTTTTTAAAACTTTGAGTTCCAAATTCTCTCCCCTCTTCCCTCCCCACCCACCCTCCCCCACTAAGAAGTCAAGTAATTCAACATGGGCCACATTCATATCATTATGTATAACCCTTCCACAACACTCATGTTGTGACAGATTAACTATATTTTACTTCTTCCTAACCAATACCCCTTATTGAATTTTCTCCCTTGACCCTGTCCCTTTTTGAAAGTGTTTGTTTTTGATTACCTCTACCCCCATCTGCCCTCCCTTCTATCATCCCCCCCTTTTTTTTATCTTCTTCCTCCTTCTTTCCTGTGGGGTAAGATACCCAATTGAGTATGTATGGTATTCCCTCCTCAGGTCAAATCT
>JAQQSZ010006544.1:0-13562 GCA_028646595.1 Phalanger gymnotis
CTGCTTGTAGACTAAAGAGTTCTATGTTCCATGCTTGGGAGGATGCACCAGCTCTGCCTCACCAGCACTCCTCCTTGCCTAAGAACCCCCAACCTGGACTGGACTTAGATCTTCAGCAGGCTCTTCACTCCTGCTCTGATCCACTACTTAATTCCTCCCACCAGGTGGGCCTGGGGCCAGAAGCAACTGCAGCTGTAGTTCTAAAGCTGCCCCACCTCTGCCGCCTCACAGGGAGGTGGCTGAACTGCAAACTCCCTGTCCCCAGCAGCTTTTCTCACTAACCTACTCTGTTGTCTTTAGTGTTTATGGGTTGAAAAGTCTGGTAACTGCTGCAGCTCACTGATTCAAGGCGCCAGGGCATGCTCTGCCTGGCTCCTGGTCTCGTTGGTCCGCGCCACCCACACTGGGCTCTGCTCTGCTCCCAGCTCTGTGCGGGATAGACCTTACCCAGAGACCATCCAAGCTGTCCTGGGATAGATCCCTGCTTCCCTATGCTACCCTGTGGGTTCTGCAGTTCAAGAATTGGTTCAAAGCCATTTTTTATAGGTTTTTGGAGGGACTTGGCGGGGAGCTCACGCTAGTCTCTGCTTTCCATCTGCCATCTTGGCCCCACCCCAATCTCCTGTAATCTTTCCAGAAGCTAGATAGTTCTCTTTACATGCTGCTTCCTTATCTCTCTTTCTGGTATCATTTGTGACTATTAAGTCAGAATTTCAGGTAACCCCTCCCAGACTGGCATAATCCATTCTAGACCTGCCATAATGAGGCCCCACCTTAGAAGATCATAGGTTTAATTGTTGACTCAGCATCTTTATTTGCCTTCCCTCTCCTCAGCCTTTACTCTGGAATTCTCTTACTCTTGCGGTGTTTGTCCACTTTCCTGCAGTTCTCAGAATTCTGTGGCCCCTTCACTTTCCACATTCTGGCTCAGTATGACACCAGCTCTGAACCATGCATTCACTGCAGCCAGAAACTCCCACTCAGCAACTGCCCTAAGGACCACAGACAGGCAAGACTAATCAGTTTGAGGCTGAACAGGAATTTATCTGAAATGTAACCTGTGATACAGTGTCTCTACTCAATTCACATAGAGTTCATATTTTGGGATCCCTCTGTGATAACCAACTACATGACCCAGCATCCACCCAGGGTAACACTAGAGCATAAAAAACTGTCTCTTTTCTATTTGGGATCCTATTTCCCTGTTCCTTGCTGCCTGTTCTTCCTGCTAGCAATAAGAATAACAAGAGGAGGAACAGATTTGTTATCATTCAGAAATAACAAAGGGAAAAGTCCATAAAATAGTTCTGGTCTCCTTTTCAATGAGCTTCAGCACCCCATAAACTAAATTCAGCCTTCATCACAGTCCAGCATTAGCTATAGTGCGCTTGAGGGGCTCAAAGCTATTCTGTTCTTCTATATCTCCTGGTTCTCCTTTGGGATAAACATTCCACCCCTTTTTCTCAAAAGTCTGTAGTTTCAGAATTGTAAATATTATCTAGTGGACAGTAGGTCTCCCTTGAGGCCAGCAGCTGTAGGGTCTTTTGGGTCCTGCTGGGTACTGTTCTGCATACTTTTAAACTGAGTCCTTCCCTCCTCTGGAGGAGTCTTAACAGAGCCCATGCTCATGCTCCATTTTTTTCCTTCATGGTAGCTGGTAGTGCCTCCAGCTCTTCATATTCACTCAGCTACTCGGTTTCTGTCCATTTTAGTGAGCACTGTTATTGCTCCAGGTCAATTCACATAATTCTCTCTGCTGGGTGGGAAACTCCTCTTCCACAGTTGTTTCCTCTTATGGGAGAAGAGGGAATGACTTTTTTTAGAATCAGACTGCTAATAGCTGTTTCCTCTTCATGAAAGAGGAGAGGAGACCCTGCTCCATAGGAAACTCTATTCCTGTCTATCCCTCATGGGTATGCTGAAAATTTCTGTTTCCAAATAAAGACTGGGAGAAAGTATTCACAGGCCAGTCCTGTATTTCTAAGACCCACTAGCTACTTTCATGGGATCATAGATCTAGGGTTGGAAAGATGAGAAGATGCCATCTGGTCCAATCCCCTCATTTTGTAGATGAGGTAACAGAGGTCTAGAGAGGACAAGTGTCAGAAGTGAGATTTGAACCCAAGTCCTTCTACTCCAGAGTCAATGTTTTTTGCATAGTAGCAGACTGCCTACTCATTCATTTAGAACTTCACATGCCTCTTAAACCATATTCCCATCTAGTACCTTTGGAGATCATGCCATACTTATCATTCCATTTTAGGGTCTCAAACCCTACCCAATGTTGGTGTAATAAAAAGACCAATGCTCTATCAGAAGTGGCACCCTTTGCTACCTCAGGATGACTTTATCATCATAGACTGTGTAAAACTGAAAGCTGACTGCTGCTGACACCAAGCAGAGGCATGGCACGAGGTGCTCATCAGGGAGAGGAGGATGTTAAAAAACCACATAGGTTTTATGGCTACGTTCCTAGAGGTTGGCATCCTGGGGAAAATACGCACTAAAACGTTTACGGAAAAGATCTCCATGGAAACCACAACACGATCATGCTCTTCCCACCCCAAACCCCTGGATCTACCAGTGTCTGTGTTGCCTTTCTGTGACAAATAAAAGGGCAGCAAGATGCCACTGTTGTAGCTAGCTTCAAAGTTCCGCTCTGTTTCCTCTCTGCTGAATGTCTCACCGTTACACTTCGTGATGATGACGGAAATGGAACTCAGCTCCAGACACTTTCATATAGAAGCTGACAGTGCTAAAAGCCTCCCGCTGCTTCTGCCTCTGGTAGTAGCAGCTGTCTTTTCTCTAAATGTATGTCTTGCTAAAGTCTAAAGTATATGTCTAACTACGCCCATACTACCTTTTCTTTTAAAAATTTTAAAACTGATATCTTGTTTTTATTCTACCTACATTTCTCAGTGTACTCTTTTTCTCTTCCCCTTCCAGAGTCATCCTTTGTAACATCCTTTGTAAAAGAGGAAAAAATCACTTTAGCAAAACTAGCAAGCACATTGGAAGATTCTGATGTTACATGCTCTTTCCTGCACTCATGAGTCTCCTATCTCTGCAAAGAAGATATGTATTTGTAAAGAAGCTCCTTAATCAACTGGAGAGAAAGGCCTGTCGTTGGATAGAGGCAACTGCTGTTGTTCAGTCATGTCCAATTCTTTGTGACCTCATTTTGGGGTTTTCTTGGCAAAGATAGGAAGGGGTGCTTGATACTTGTGCTTGGACCCTAATTCTAACATTTCTCCTTAGCCTCTGCTTGGATGCCTGTGCCTGCACTCCAGTTCTAAAATCACATCTCTCCCTAGCTTCAAGGCACTGGCCCTAGCAGTCCCTCTCTAGTTCAAGGGCAGCATGCCTTAGCAAAACACTTATCTCTCCTCCTGATACTGCAGCCAGCTGCACATAGACAATTTATTAGTTTGGACTCCCTGTGTATTGCTAATTGGCTGTGTATTGGGACATAACAATACTTATTACTTACTGACCTTCCTGACACGTATCCTAGACATAGTCAAATGTATACTCCCTTACATTCATCTTGTCTAACAAGACATTTGATGGAAGCCAGCTGGATATTTCCGGCCAGCCCAGACTGATGGTTGACTTAGTGAACTTTCATGGTCAAAACCACACCCCCCCCAGGTAGCCCTAGCCTTGGGCTATTTCCTAGTGAACTCTGGGTGAGACACCTGCACAGTAGGAACAAAAGTACATGTTCTTTAAGAACTGAACACCCTTTAACCACTCCCTAATCCTACCCCAAAACACCTAATTGACAGGTTTCACCCCCAAATCTCCTATTTAAACTTTCCCTGTAGCCCTCTAAGGTTGCAGGTTCCCTAAGAACTCTTGCCCTCGAATGTTTGAGATCGTGCCTGGACCCTCTCTAGTACTTGGTCTTTGAGGGGCACTCCCTCCCAATGACCCCATCTGGGAACTCCAGTATTGGGGTTCCTGGACCTCATCTCCTTCAACCCTCAACAATACAAGAGTGCTTTGCCATTTCCCTTTGCCACCTCATTATTACAGATGAGGAAGCTGAGGCAAACAAAGTTAAGTGACTTGCCCAGGGTCACACAGCTAGTAGGTATCTAAGACCAGATTTGAACTCATGAAGATGAGTCTTCCTGATTCCAAGGCCAGTGCTCTATCCACTGCCCCACCTAGCTGACCTGTGGCAACATTTTTAATGACTGACTGAAAGAATCAGTCACTCCCTCCCCTACCCCTTCCAGGCCTATGTTTTAAAAAGCAAACTGTCTAACAGTTCTAAAGTTTGTCAGTTCCAGCTAAAAAAAGGAGAAATCTTTCCTCTGAGAAGGAATTGCTCTTGGGGAGGGGACAGAGACGTTTTTTCTTCTTCCTCTGTTTCCCCAACTTCACTGGCTATGTGTTTTTGAAGGGTGGTGGGGTAGAGGGGAAATGATACACATTCAAGGCAGACACAAATACATAGAGACAGTCACTTAAGGGAAGAAGCAGCTTTGAGCAATGAGACCTCACAAAGCAAAGTAGGGCAAAGCTCAACAGAGAGTTGGGGCTAGAAATTCAAAGTTGACAAGAAACAGAACTGAATGTAGAGAGGGGGGAGTTCTAGGCTCTGAAGTTCTAGAGTTGTGTGAATTACTATCACTGAATTCTTAAATACATATATATGCATATAAATATATATATATATATATATATATTTGTGGGAGAGTGAACCCGGGTTTAACTGGGAAGAGGAAGGTACTGATCTTAGTAAATGCCTTTGCTGAGGAAATGCCTTCTCAGGAAATGTCACTGCTAAGACACAATTTTGCTGATAGTGGTGGGGTTTAGGCTCTGGGAGTCCCCTTGAACTCTCTTTGAAAATTCCCACTTGATGAGGCGTTTGCCTGAGGCCATAAGCCTTTTATTATTGCTAGGCCCAAATCTCTGTTACTCTTAACTTTGCCTAGCCCTCCAGCATTGGTCATCTCCAGGTAGCCTTCAGCTATTTCCCACCCTTAATCTCTTTCCTGGAGTCTGACCTCCAGTCACCCCAGAGCCATCAAGACCCTCCCTAAGCCCCTCCTCTAGTCACCCCTAGTCCCACAGTCTTTCTGTACATAAGATCCATCTTGCCTCAATAAAGGTGCTCAGATTTAATCTAGCTCAGGCTTATATTGTTCTGGACTGCTTTACTGACAAGCATCACAAATGCTCAGGCTCCCTGAATGTCTACCCAATATGGCAAATCTTTAATAAACTTTGTTTTTCTTTGGCCGTAAGAAGGCTTGGGTTGAATTCATTAGGCAGGACCCAGCATGTCGGTATTTTGGGGTCCTGAACACCCCTAAACCTCAACATATGGTTCCCTAACCTCAACAATTATATGTACTAGATTGCCTGATTGTTTATGAGAAACACATTGTGGGGATTTTTAAGCCACAGTGTTAGGAGTGCAGATGCACAGGGCTACCCCTAGAATGCAACAGTAGAAACCACCCTCTGAGAAGGCAGCCCAGAGGATCCTCAACACTGATCATATGCAATATTTCTTTAAATTTTGTAATATTTCTTTCTTCTGGTTCAGCTTCTTATAAGGGAATTGCTTCATTGTCTCCAAATTCAAGTTCCTACTGAGCCACACATATCAATGGATATTGCCAGAAGACCTTGGTGCATGACCCATGGGCTGCACATATGTATGTTGTTTCCCTTCCTGGAATGGAAGCTCTTTGAAGGCAATAATTTAGAGTTTTGGTTGTTCTCCACTACTCACCCCCCTGACCCCCACCTCAGGTCAGAATCTGGTACCTAATAGGTGCTTAATAAACATTTGTTGATTGATAGGCTTTGATGGTCAAGGAAAGACGGAGGAGATAATTATAGGAGGTGGGAATGAAGTGTGAAAAATTTCAAATATGGGAAAAGGTTTATTTAGAAGGCATAATATATACACAAGATTCACAAAAGATGCCATTGAAAGATTTTGAAAAGGAGGGCAGCTAGGTGGCACAGTGGCCCGCCTTAGACACTTGACACAAGACACACTAGCTGTGTGACCTTGGGCAAGTGGGAGTCAGAGGGTCATGTGCCAAGGTCTTCTGGCAATATCCATTGATATGTGTGGCTCAGTAGGAACTTGAATTTGGAGACAATGAAGCAATCCCCCTATTAGCCACTGAACCAGAGAAAGAAATATTATGGAATTTAAAGAAATATTGAGTATGATCAATGTTGAGGATCCTCTGTTTTTACTGTTGCACTCTAGGGGTAGCCTTGTGCATCTGCACTCCTAACACTGTGGCTTAAAAATCCCTACAATGTGTTTCTCATGAACAATCAGGCAATCCAATACATATAATTGCCCTGCCCTTCTCCCCTTGGGAAAAAAAAAAGATTTTGAGAAGGAGAGTGATGTGAGAGAACAGTAACTTCCCTAACTGTGAGAGGGTTAGAATAACTTAAAATAGGCTACAAGAGAGGCTATACAAGAGGTTTTTGTGGAATCTCCTTTTCTGGATGGTTCTCATCTATTTGGGATAGGAAGGATGTGAGGTCAAGGAGAGAGAGAGACAGACAGAGACAGAAAGAGAGAGAGAGAGAACTTGACCAAATCTTCACCTGCTGTTTCCAATACCAGGATCATGTAGAAAAACTTATTGGGTTAAGTGACTAGCTCAGAGTCAAACAACTACTAAATATCTAAGGCTGGATTTGAACTCACGAAAATGAGTTTCCTGATTCTAAGCACAGTGCTCTATCCACTGTGCCACCTAGTTACCCAGGTAGGAATATGCTCAATTTATTACTTGTGGCTTTTGAAACACCACTATAAAGGTATTATCGTGTACATTTCTTTTTTCTAGAATGTGTGTTTTCATCGTGGTTCTTTAAGGATTCCTTTTATCCCACTGAAATTCCTTGTTTTCAAATAGCCTTTAATGATCCAACCAAGCTCTCCCAATTAACCCCTTGTTAGCTAGTCATTGTTGCAAGTCAGATAAACATAATTGCTGCTTCTATATTCTTCTCTCTGTGACCTGGCCCTGGAAACCTGCTTTCAGACACCTCTGAGCATGAGTTGCCTGGCTCAATATGGTGACTGCAATTTAACTCAGAAAGCTTCACATTTGATTCAGAGCTGACTGGCTTTCAGCTCTGCCATGCTGTCCTCTCAAGAGAATTCAGATCTCATTGTGACATCACATGCCTGACAGACACCTCCTGTTAAAAGCAGCCTCCTGTTGGGGCTCGGTTGCAAATTGATGCAAATCCAAGAGTTCTCAGACTCTTCTACTTGTAACCCTTAACTCCCTGAAGGCAGAGGAGTGGGTCCCAGAAGCTGGATGCCTCTGTTTCTTCCAGGATGGTTGGACATTTAAAATCATCAACCTCCTCTTTAAATTGCAGCCAATATGTATGTGTTGCCCAAATGGAAGTCAAGGAGAAAGAGGTGTTTTTCATAATCTCCTGGGAAAATAAATATCTCACTTTTTTTTTTTTTTACAGCTTATAGTTTCCAAAGCTCTGTTGTTCTCTTCCAACCATCTATCTTTTCACCGCATTTATGCAGGATGACTAATTCACACATTGAGTTAGGTTAGGTCATTTGAGTCTAAGCATGGGACTCAATGTGGATGAAGAATCAGTACCAGGCAGATTCAAAGGCTGAGATCAGCAACATTTCTGCCTCAGTGGGCTAGCTAAGCATGTGTATGAGCTTGACATTTATGTATAAAAGAAAGCATTGAGGGGCGGAGTCAAGATGGCCACGTGAAAACAAGAAAGCATTGGGTGAATATCTCCTGCCTTGGGAGAACTAGGGCTTTGAGAAGAGAATGATTTTCAGGTTTGGCCTGCCCCTCCTTTTGAAAAAGAGTTGTGAGAAGAAAAAGCAAGAAAGAGGAAGAAGAAACACAAAAGAGCTGGACAGGGAAGGAGGCAGCCTTCTGAGATAAAGGACGCAGCATCCAGAAGAATGCAGCAGTGCAGTGCTGCTGGGAATGTTGGGCCTGGAGTCAGGAAGACTCATCTGCTTGACTTCAAATCTGACTTCAGACACTTACTAGCTACTTGACCCTGGGTAAGTGACTTAACTCCATTTGCCTCAGTTTCCTCATTTGTAAAATGAACTGGAGAAGGGAACTGGCAAACCATTCCAGTATTTTTGGCAAGAAAATCCCAAATGAGGTCACAAAGAATCAGACACAACTGAAAAATGACTCTATGACAACTGTCCAGAAGAATAGCTGTAGGGTAGGGAGGAGGTATTGGTTCTCCCTGAGCCTGGGGGAGGGAAGAATCCCTCCCAAAGGGCTCAGTCACTAAGCCAAATTAGGGCTGAATAGCATATGTCCTGGGTGGGTATGATTTCTTTGGTCTGCCATGAATGAGTAAGTAAGCATTAATGAGGACTGCCAAAAAAAAAAAAGTACAAATTAATTCTTTCTTTCTTTCTCTCTCCCCGCCCCCCCCCCAAACTGAAATGGGAGATAGAATTCTGGATCTAAGAGCATAAACCTTACTAGGAGGGACAGGGGAAGGCCCAAAGGAAGCTGAGGAAAGTGTCTCATATAAGAGTTTCCTTCTAGATTGGCTTCTTCAGTATGCGAATGTGGAAGAAGGCTCTTCTGACTCAGATACCACAGAATCCCCAGGAAACAGTGACACAGATGGCAATAATACCAAAACTCACTGAGATACCAGGCACCCAAAGTGAAAGAAATCCCCTTCAACAAGTGTTCTTTCTCCTTTGGCCTTTCACTTCCTCATATTCAAGGTTTCTTCTATAAGTCTGTAGGTGCCTCTCCCACCTCATATTCTCCTGTTGTCTCTGACTGCCTTGGACTACAGCAGCCAGAACCCAGCTCCTTGAGACCCAAACAGGAGAAATGGTCTTGTCTGCCTCAAAAGCTCAGGAGTGTCCAGTGGGAGATTCACTGATCTTGTCAGGCTGGGGAGCTGGTGATGTTAAAGTAAGGGTAAGAGTAACACTGGCCTTCTAAGCAGTCCCCACATACCATCCTGATTAGTTTCAACATATATTCAGTGATGCAGGGAGTGGAGATGAGGTGATAATGACCTTGTGATTGGCATCTTTGAGTAACTATACTACCCCTTCCTTCCCATTACTTGACAGGTTACAATGGCAGCAGAAGACAAAGAACTCTGTGTGGTTTTGGAGATATTTCTCGACAGCCAATCTTAACAATCTGAGCAGAAGAGATCAGAAGAGATACAGATATACAGCAAGGCATCCTCTGAGAAAAGTGAAGGAGGCAGCCCTTCATCCTGAAAGCAGGTACAGGCTGCATTTGGATTTGTAACCAGTGCCCAGAGAAGGCAGGTAGTCTCTAGGGGCCAGGGCAGGGCTTCCATGACCCCTGCTGCCATGTCCTTTGCTTTCTTCTCAGCTCTTGGATGTAGTCAAAAGAAAAGAGGACCTTTGCCTACTCTCCTTAAAGGCAAAGACCCCTGTACCAGTTAGTACTTTAAAAGCACAGCTAGATGGGTTAGTTTGCTGTTTTTACTGTGCACGTTCATTAAAGGGCTACTTGGTATTTTATTCCCCTGAAATTTCCTCTTTTCTTAATTGCCTCCCCCCTCCCCCCAATCTGGCTTATTCCTGATGCAGAGACTTTTGCTAGGGAAGCTTGGAGAAGTTGTAAAGAGGAAGAGGGAAAAAATTCTCTCCCCTTGAAAAACAGAAAAGAAAGACAGCCACTCAGAACGCATAGACTTAGGACACAGCAAAAGCCAATCCGAGCCAAGGATTTGGAGCTCTGGTGGGGTAAGAGCACCAGGGACCTCTTGGACTCCTAGAAAAGCTACTTTTGCCTCTGTGGTTAGCCAGCTGTGCAAACTTGTCCATTCTTTATCTGTTGCTTTCAATTTAGACCTCAATTACGTACACAAAACCCCACTGCCCACCAGAAATGCTAAGCTATATTAAAGTTATTTAGGGCTTATAAATTGAGAGGAAAAGGGAGAGTGTTCCTTATTTTACATGCGTGAAAGGTTTGATCAGTGGGAACTGATCCGGGGGCTAGAGCTATTAGGATAAAGTAGGAGAGTAATATTAAACTGCTAAAACCTGGCATATGAATTTGGGGAGTTAGCTCTTCCTAGAAATGAGCTGGTGAGAGGGTAGATTGAAAAGAGCTGTGTGAGTGAGTGTACTTTCAATTTTTAACACCAGCAGTCATTCTTGGTGGGTTTGTTTGAAAGGAAAGCCATTTCCTTGAGGAATGAGGGGCTGAAAGTCACCATCCACCATTCCAAGTGTAGACAGCTCACCTCCAGGCAGAAAATGGTTTACACTCAATGGTGTTTAAAAGACAGGGCTATTTTCTAGCCATAGGCCAAATGTGCCTATCATTTTTGTTGATTTTTTTTCCTTTAATTTTCTTTTTTTTATTCCTCACTGGGTACCATGGCTGTCATCGATCATGTCTAGCACCAAAAAAAATTGGAATTATTCTGTAATGAACTCTGTCTTGAAGCTAAGGAAACTACAACCATAACAGCTATATTTAGCACATAGTGTGAAGGAAGCCTCTTCTTTTCTGTTTTGCTCCCAGACTGTGATGGTAAATGTTTAACAACCAACTCTCCCCTCCACCCTGACAATGTACACATAACACACTTTTAAGTTTAATCTGCCTTAGCATTTCTCCATTAATTTAAGTCCAGACATCAACAAAACTATAAATTAAACCCTAATTTGTAGCATTTGTTCATTTTTGAAACATAAATGTTTGCATTGAAAATTGAATAATTGGCTCTCATGAGCTAAGTCAAGGAGGTTCCAGCATACCCCTGTTTGTGGCCCCCCTCACTCTGTTCTTCATCCTCATGGGAAATTCCTTAACCCCTTAGTTCTTTCCCAGGCCATTACCTCTTCACTGGCTAGCCTCTCTTTCTTCCTTTCCTTTGCTTGATCCCCTGATGAATCAGTTCAAACTCTATACTATCCTTTGGGGTATATAGGGTGTTCAGGGACAACTATCACCTCTGATGTGAGGGCTTGCTGAGCCCTTTTCAGGGCTATTCATTCACCTTTGATGTCTACCTAGTATTCAACTCTCATCTGTAGCTTTAAGAAACTGCAACCGGCACGCTGGCCACACCCCTTTGAAGATGAGCTAAACCAGGTTGAGGGTAACTGTTAGACCTCAAACCTGTTGGTGAATTTGGGGACGTCTACCTCATTCTGCGAGATTCATTTTTCACTATCCTCAGTCCCTATCCCAAGTTGCTATCATTGTCAAGTGACTTCCATGAGGACAGAACTAGACCCAACTGGAAGCCAGTTCACTTTCCTTAAGAGTTGATGGAGCCCCAAATCATGTTAGTATCCTTCCCTGGTTCCTTTTGATCTTTAGTTCTCTTATTGAGCACTACTGTTGTATATTCTGTCAGTTAACTAGCATTTTATTAAGCACCTACTATGTGCTGGGGCAGGGCAATAAAGGAGAAAACAAAACAGTCACCACTGTTAAGGAGCTTGCAATCTAAAGGGGAAGACAACATATAAACAACTACATGCAAACAAGATATATACATAATAAATTGGAGTGGGAGAGGAGTAACATTAAGGAGGAAAGGCTTTTTGCAGAAGATGGAATTTAGATGAAACTTGAAAGAAGCCAGGGAATCTAGGAGGTAAAGATGACGAAGGAGAGCATTCCTGGCATCGAATAGTTAGTGAAAACGTCCAGAATTGGGAAATGGAGTGTATTGTTTGAGGAATAAGAACTCGAGATGGTTTTGTTGGCCTTAAGGAGGCCAGTGTCACTGGATCTCAGATATGAAGCGGAGTAAAGTAAAAAAAGAATGGAAAAGTAGAGGGGGGCTAGATTATGAATAGCTTTGAATATCCAATAGGTGATTTTATATTTGATTGTGAAGATAATAGTGACCCACTGGAGTTTATTGAATAGGAGAGTGATATACTCAGACCTATGGTTTAGAAAGATCAATTTAACAGCTGAGTGGAGAGTGGATTGTAATGAGGATGGACTTGAAGCAGGGAGACCAAGCAGAAAGCCTTTCCAACACTCCAGGTGTGGGTTGATGAGGGCCTGCACTAGGGTGACTGCAGTGTCAGAGGAGAGAAGGAGGCATATGAGAGATGTTACCAAGATGTTAATTACAAGACGACCACTGATTGGAGTGACACCTCGGTTTTGAGCCTGGATAGTTGAGGAGGTTGGAAGCCAGACAGAAATGAGAAAGTGAAAGTGAGGAGTCGAGGCATATAATGCAGATAGCATTGTCAAGGGGTTGAGCCGCAAAAAGGAGGAAAGATATGGGACAACAGCGAGTGGGAATGGATGAGATGAATAACAACGATAAGAAAAATCCAGGCCTGCTTCTCTTTTCTACTATATCATACCTTCCCAAAGGCAGAGACTGATATCTTGCCCAAGAAGGAAGTGGGTCAAGCCCTGCTAAGAGCCATGTCCAAGCTCCAAAGCAAAAGCTCCAGACTTGTTAGCCAAAACTATGCCTGTTCCCATGGAGTTTCCATTTGCATTTCTACAGTCAAAGAATAAAAATAGAAATCATGTTCTTTAGAAACACTGAAAAAGGAGAAGTAGCTTGAAATGGGTCAATAGCTTGATTTGCTTCAGGCAGAACCAGCTCTTTCCACATCATCCAAGCAGGTGCCACTCAGGTTGAACAGGGTCCCTTGCTCCATTAGCTTGGAGCAATGAGCAGATGTACTTCTTCCTCAGATCAGTTAGTTGGGACCCAAAGAAAGACTTCAGTGCTGGAAGGTATGTCAGAGAACATTTCAGGGAAGCTGCCAGATTCCTGGTCCATCTGTGTGCAAGGAAGCAGTCTTATATCCACAGGGGGCCTTTGGCCTGTTGTGATACTGTGCCATAATGGTGGTTTGGCTTTCTTTAATTATACCTCTAAAGAACACATAACTTAATAAATCCAAATTGCTCTTTTCCAGCTCCCCAGTGCTTCTGTGTGATCTCAGGAAGTTCCAGAGATAAAAGTTAATACGCAAAGGCTATTTGCATCAATTCTGATTCTAACATCAATAGCACATCTCTTGCAGTTTCTTTCCCAATCTCATTATTCATGTATTCTCTTTGTCAGTATCAGCACTTGAACTTTGAGGCCAAATCTCAAAGAACTTACTGTCCGGACTTTGCATTTTGACCAGAGATAAAAACCAAAGTAGAGTATTTCTGCTAATGGGTATAGCGAAACCCATTCAGCTAGTTTCTTCCAAATTCCTCCAAGAAATCCCTAAACTTAGATGACAACACTTCCCAACAGTTTAGCATAGAAAATTAAAGATCATCGTATCCTCCTGAAACTTATAGCTCAAAGGAGACGTCAGGGAGAGAATAATGCCATTAGAAGTCAGTGTGGCATAGTTGAAGAGTGATGATTTTGGAGTTTGAGGACCTGGGTTCAAATTATGGCTCTGCCATTTACCACCTACGTGGCCAGGGCAAATTATTTATCCTTTCTGGAATTAAGATCTTGTTCCCTACATCCCAAGGTTGAAGATCTGTAAAAAGAGGTGATTGGACTAGATGTTCTATAAATTTCCTTCG
>JAQQSZ010006545.1:0-13562 GCA_028646595.1 Phalanger gymnotis
GCCATCTTGGCTCCGCCCCCCCTATATATAATATATTAACAACATTAATATAATATACAATATGTAATAGGAATATAATAATAATAACAAAAATAATGATGATAGCATTTATTTAGTGCTTTAAATTTTGCAAAACATTTTATAGGTATTATTTCATTTTATACTAACAACAACACTAGAAAATGGATACTATTATTATCCCTAATTTACAGTTGTAGAAACTGAGGTTGATAGAAATTAAGTGACTTGTCCAACTAGTAAATGTCTGAGGCCAGATTTGAACCCAGGTCTTTGAATCCAGGTCTAGCACTCTATCTATTGCACTATGTTCAAGTCTCATCTTTGAGACATGCTGGCTCGGTGACTCTAAGGTAATGCCCTAACCTTTCAGTGATTTAGGAAAAGCTCTAGTAATATAAGTTGCAGAGCAGATTCCAATCTACAGTGATATTGAGTTCCCTCATCTGGGAGCTCCCTAATACCAATGAAATCACAGGGCCAGTCCCTATCCATTCTATTTTTTGTTATAAAAGAGGATTCAGTGGCTGAATTTAAATGTAGGTGATAATTTCACTTCTAAAAAATATTGGTTGTTCAATATCTACATTGTTGTGGATAAACTTTGGCCTGGTGGGACAGAATGAGAAAATATACAGGCTACTCTTGTGTGGTGACAGTACCTTATTCATTGCATCTTAACTTAAAAAAAAGTATTAAAAAAACAAATGGGAAAAAATATGCAAACAATTTTATCAAAAGAAGACATGTACAGGATAAATTGAAGATTATCTCTAGCATTAAGGAAAATCAGGAAATGCTTTTGCAGAAGGTGGGATTTAACCTGAAGGAAGCCAGGAGATAGATATGAAGAGGGAAAAGATTCCAGGCATTTTGTTATTGTTGTTGTCCAGTCACTTCAGTCTTGTACAACTCTTTGTGACCCCATCGGGGTTTTCCTGGCAAAGACACTGGAGTGGTTTGCCATTTCCTTCTCTAACTCATTTTACAGATGAGGAACTGAGGCAAAAAGAGTTAAGTGACTTGCCCAGGGTCACACAGCTGGTCTGAGGCCAGGCTTGAATTTGTGAAGATGAATCTTCCTGATTCCAAGACAAGTGCTCTATCTACTGTGCCCCTTAGTGAGCTTATGACCAAGTAAGTATGAGATAGAGAGCATCTTAAAAAGTAAAATGGATAATTTTGATTACATGAAATTAAAAAGATTTTCCAAACACAAAAAAAAATGCAGCCAAATTAGAAGGAAAGCAAGAAACTAGGAAGGGGAGTTTTTAGCAAATTTTTCTGATAAAGGTCTCTTTCTAAAAAAAAAATGCCTATTGATAAATGGTCAAAAGTTATAAACAGGCAGTTTTCAGAGGAAGAAATCAAAGCTATTAATAGTAGCATTAAAATGCTCAAAATCACTAATAATTAGAGAAACGAACATTAAAACAATTCTGAGGTACCACTTTACACCCATTGGATTGGTTAAAATGACAGAAAAAGGACAAATTCTAAAAGGCATGTGGGAAAATAGTGTAGCATTGATGTGATCAAATATCTTCCCCACCTATTCAATAGGTCTCAGGTGGGGGTAGGTGGGAAAGCTTGATTGTATCTTTGTTTACAAGTAGGCCTAAAGCCTCTACTTACCAGATACTAAGCTGCTTTGGGCTTGAAGCCCTCAGGGCCATAAGGGGAGTTGCTAAGACCAGAGCCAATGGTATCTGCACTGAGTTCTAGTCAATCATGAATTCAGCAAATCAGAGACCTGAGTTCTAAACAATCAAATGCCAGCTAGGACTGTATATAATGAAAGCCCAGAGTACAAGAGAACCAGAATTGAAGAGGGACAAAAGTGAAGAGAAGCAGAACTGAAGGGAAGCAGGATTGAGAAGCAGACATCAAGAAGACATTGAGGCAGCAGACATTAAGAGGACGCTGAAGGGCAGACATTGAGAGAGCTGCAGAAGAGAGTGCTGAGTGGAGAGTTAAGATTGGTGAGTGATGGTTTGCAGGAAGGCCCTAGCAGGGAGGAAGGTGACAGGATGACTTGGTTCCTTGCTATAATACTGTGTTATATTTTCCTTGTTGCTACATTGAGGTGGGCTTACTGATTTAGGAATATAGTTACTGCTATATCTAATTGGAGTAGCTGGTCTTGGGATTGGATCATCTGGTGTCTAAATAAATGTTATACTTCCTCTGCCTTCTGTCTAGAGAGTTTTTCATACTTTGCAATTCCGAACCATTCAGGCATGTTTATGGTCATCCTCGAGGTCATAAATCTTGCCTTAATGATACAAATAGGTACATTTATGCATTCCTGGTGGAGTTATAAAGTAGTCTAACCATTCTGGAGAAAAATTTGGAACTGCAAGCAAAGGTCTATAAAACTGTGCACACCCCTTGACCCAGCAATACCACTATTATGCCTATACTGCAAAGAGATCAATAGAAAAGGAAAAATATTCATATATGTAAAAATATTTTAGTAGCTCTTTTAGTGGTGGCAAAGAATTGGAAATTAAGGGGCAATGGCTAAGCAAAGTATGGTATGTGACTGTGATGGAATACTATTGTCTTGTAAGAATAGATGAAGGGGATACAGCTAGGTGACACAGAGGACAGAGCACTAGTCCTCAGGTCAGGAGGACCTGAATTCAAATCTGGCTTCAGATATGTGACATTTATGAGATGTGTGACCCTGGGCAAGTCACTTAATCCTGATTGCCTTAAAAAAAATATTAAATGAGAGGGACAGTTCCAGCAAAACCTGGGAAGATTTATATGAACTGCTGCAAAATGAAATAATCAGAGCCAGAAAAGCGTACCCAGTAACAATCATATTATAAAGATAATCAACTGTGAAAGATCTGGTAACTCAGATCAATACAGTAATCCTAACTCCAAAGATTACATGATGAAAAATGCTATTGACTGCCACATAAAGAACAAAAAGACTCAGAGTGCAGATTGAAATATATTTTTTCCTTCTTTATTTTTCTAGAGCATGGTTAATATGGAAATATGTTTTGCATGACTTCATATGTATAATGGGTATCATATTTCTTACCTTCTCAATAGTTGGGGGAAGAGATGGAAGGAAGAAGAAAATCTGAAACTGAAAATAAAAAATAAAATTTAAAAAGAATTCTCAAGCCACCACCCTAACAACAACCAGTGTAGAGCCAAAGATGTATGTCACAAGCAAACCAACTCATTATTCCCAAAGTGAGTATCAAATATGAGGGTTTTTTTTTCATTTTTCCCCAGGTTATTACTCCTGGAAACTATTAGTGTCTTTTGGGTACATATCAACTGTTTTATATGGTTCTCGTATTTGCTACTTGTTTACTTATATTTAACAAGTCATCACTGTGATTTGTTAGTAATTCAATAATGTAAGATCAGTGTTTTAGTTCACTTTTTGTTATAATTTTGGTGGCTTTATGACTCTTTGCAATAATGCAATAAAAAAGCATCCTGGTGCTTTTTCTATTTGTTCTATTAAATGCCTTTGCTCCAGGGCAATTGGCACTTGTCATGTGGGCTCCCTTTTAATATACCAGCTGTACTTCTGACTCATTCATTTCCTCCATCCTTAAATGTTTTTCAATAAATTAAATAAACAAGTCATTAGAAGTAACTTATAGGACATATATATTAAATTAATTTATTTAGAAGCTATTATTTTTATATTCAAACTAGAGAATTTAGAATCATAATAACCATACTAACGCCTCAATCTGAAAAGATAATAATTTTAGCATTTTTAAATTTTTAAACATACTTCCAAAGAATCATAGGTTAAGGTACTAGTTATTGACCCTATTGTAGATGCACTTAAGGTCGTTGATGAGAGCTATGTGTATAAATATCACCCAAACTTCCTCAGAATAGTAGGACACAAAGGTGATGTGAACCATTATCCAATATCTATTTTGTAAGTATTTTCTCATCAAACTTTTTAATTTGTGGAATAGAGGCTTTTTAAGCTTCTCAAATAGTTTTAATTTATGTCTATTACAAAAAGGAATAAAGTTATTTGATCTTTCAAATGGATGAGAACTGGCATTCTTTGCACTCCAGGTTTCTTTTAGAAATCCCTTTGTTCAAAAAAATTAAATTTTTTCAATGCCTCCCTTCCTCAGAAGAGCAAACTCCGAGTGTCACAAATTCATCTAAATCTGGACTAAGTTCTTTCCTGCTTAGAAAAATACCTGAATTCTGCTGCAGGGCAGAGGGAGAGGTCTGGAAGTCCTGAGGGTGCAGTAGCAAGGTGGATGATACAGCCCTGAGGTCCTTAGATGTGTCAGGAAATTAGATGACTGCCCATGGGTTTGTTGGGCATATTGGAAAGACTGACTTCATGCCCTGCTAAGACCTTAGTATTGCTTTCAGCCAGAGGATATTGTAGGATTGAGAGAACAAGGAGTTAGATAAAAGGTGAACTGTCTATAAAGTGGAGAGCTCCAAGCAAGGCAAAGTTAGTCTATCTAAGTGATGATATTTAAACAAATTGTCAGTCGTTGAAATTTAGACCTAGAAGAAGACCTTAGAAATGGATCATTTTGTCTGATTCCTTCCTTTGTAGCATTTGATTATTTTGCAGTTTTAACACTTCTACTACATGGTGCATCACTAAATACATTTACAGAGGTCTTTTTGGTTTTGAACTGTGTATCTCTTGTGTATCTCTTACTTTGAGAAAGCTACCAGAGGTTTGATGTAAGCCATGCTGACATCATGTTAATCTTGCATATATCACTGACTGTGGTAGTCAAGCCTAACACTAACATTTGCTGCACATAGAAATTTTTCAAGTATTTTATATATTAGTGCATTTCATCCTAGTTTTTTCAGTTTTCACATTGAGCATTTTATATGATTCCTCCTCCCCTACATAATATAATACCCAATGTGTATCATTTCTTTTTTATAAGATATTGTAAATACCAAGATTAATGATTGACAGCTTTGTAAAGAGTAGGAAGTGAATATCCTCTTTTAAGCTGACATACAGCTAGAATCTTCTATCATAAAATTTCAACATCATGTTTGGAGATTTTTTTAAAAAATAAAGGTAAAGAGATTGAATGAAGAAAAAATCATACCTGAAAATACTTAGAAAAAATGCCTCCTCAAATTATCTTGTATTTGCTTTACAATTTGTATGTTGAATTCCCTCAGTCAGCTCCTTAAGAGCAATTTTTTAATGAAACAATATGATACTGATACTAAACCAAGAGCAGCAAATCTTTCCCTTTGACTTTGGATTCTAAGCACCTGACGTAATGTCTTGCACATAGTAGGTATTTAAAATGCTTGCTTATTGAACTGAAATCTGTTTCATGAGAGATGAATTTATCATACAACTACTATCTCACTTCTCCAGTGGACCTCATCAGTTGAAGTCAAACAGATTTCTAAGCTAAGAATTTACTACTAAATCTTTGTTCCAGACAAATACTTAGAAAATTCAAGGAGAACATAAATTCTTTTCACTCTTATTTCAAACAAGCATATAGTCAATGCCCTATGCACTCTACAATTATAGGTTCAGGAAATCACAGCTGGTAGCATCTTGTAAGTGGTATATAGGTATTCAGCTTATTGCCAATCATATTTGCTCTGTGATATCACTGGATCAGTACTGGAAAAACTCAACATCCTTCAGTCTTCTGGGTATTATGCCTAATATTTTTAAATGACTTCCTTGAAAGCTGTAAGTTTGGTACCCACTAGGATTTGTCACGCATGGTTTTATTTTGTAGTTTTAGTTCATTACTTTTCATCAGAGTTTCCTACCTGCATTCCAGACATTATGACTAGATTCATAAACTTGCATGTAATATACATATGAAATCATGTTTCCTACTTGGAGTCTTCACCAAAATTCCATCTGTCTGTTCCTTTTTAAAGCTGTTAAGTTTTCCACATTGAAAACATAGATTTTGGATAGAATTACCAGCCAGTACTTTCTGCCAAAATTTCCTTTAAGCACTGTATGATACAATATAATGTCTCTTTTGAAGTTTTTGGAAGGTTTTATATGTCTATCAAATGTTTTCAAAATAAACCTAAAGGTAGATCATAGAACTGGAGAATCAATCAATTAGTCAGTCAATAAGCATTAACTGCTTAATATGTAACAGACACTGTGTTAAGTACTGGGGATACAAAGAAAGCCAAAAACAAGAACTTGAAGAGACCTAAGTCCCTAGATAGAAGAAAGCAAATGTAATATAATAGAGTAGAGAACATGGAGCCAAGAAGTCCTAGGTTCAAATTCTGCCCCAGGCTCTTACAAGTTATGTGACCCTCGCAAAGTCATTTAACATCCCTGGCAGGTGAATGGAGGACAGATTGTAGTGGAGAAAGACCCATGACAGGCTGACCCACCAGCAGGCTATTGCAGTAGTCTAGGACTGCACCAGGGTGGTGACACTATCAGAGGAGAGAAGGAAGCATATTCAAGAGATGTTTCAAAGGTGAAATTGACAGGCCATGGCAACAGATTGTATGCTGTGGGTAAGAGAGAATGAGGAGTTGAGGACGACATCTAGGTTGTAAGCCTGGAAAACCAAGAGGGTGGTAGTGGTAGGAAGTAAGGAATTCTAAGCATCAGAGATGAGGAAGTACATTTTCAAGTTATGGGTTAGCCTATGTGAAGGCTCAAAGACAAGAGATGGTTTATTGTATCTGAGAAAGAGCAAAAAGACCAGTATGACTGAACCATGGACTGTATGGGGGGAGTAATATTTTAAAACCTTGGAAAGAACCAGGTGGTAAAGAGCTGAAATGCCAAAGAAGCTTACATTTGATCCTAGTAATAATAGGGAGCCATTGGATTTATTGAGCAGAAGAAGGACATTGCCAGGTTCATATTTTAGAAAAAGTATTGATTTTTTATACATTTTGATGTTGTTTAACACATTATAGCTAACCAGTAATGGCAACATAGTAGTTGCTTATGTTTATGTAGTACATTATATATATTATCTTATTTTGTCTTTGCAAAAATTTTAACCTACGTAAGAATTATCTTTGCTATTTTATAGATGACTGAAAGTCACATTGCTAGTAAGTGGTCAAGCTGGGATTTGAACACATCTCCTGACTCCAAATTCAGTGCTCTTTCCAATCAGTACACTGCAGCACAGTGCTGCCTTTTAAAGAATGAAATTAAATTCTAAACATGGAGAGCCAACTAAACAGTCAAATACATGAAGCAAGATGAGGTCAAAATTAATCCGTCACATACCCAGGTAAAGATGACAAAAGATAGTTATGGTTAGGTTCCGAAACAACAGACACAGTAATGCATTATTGATGAGCTTATAAACCAGTACAACCATTCTAAGAAGTAATTTGGAATTACGCTTTAAAAAAAAAAGTAGTTTAAATGTTCATCCCCTTTGACCCTGAGATTTGCTAGACGTTTATCCCTGAGGAGGTCATTGACAAAAATAAAGGTTCCTCATACATCAAAAATATTTTATGTTTTACTTTTCATACAGATTAAGTCAGACCTAAACAATTGGAAAAAGATCAGTTGCTCATGGGCAGGCTGACTTAATATAATAAAAATGACAATTCTACTTAAATTAATTTATTTATTCAGTGCCATACCAACCAAACTACCAAAAAAAATATCTTCTAGAGCTAGAAAAATAACAATGAAATTCATCTGGAAAACAAAAGTTCAAGGGAATTAATGGGAAAAGATGCAAAGGAAGGTGGCCTAGCCATACCAAATCTAAAACTATATTATAAAGAACACTCATCAGAACTACTTAACACTGGGTAAGAAATAGAGTGGTGGATCAGTGGGATAGGTTAGATGCAGTAGTAAATGACTACTGTTTGATAAATCTACTGTTTGATAAATCAACACAAAGACTCCAGTTTCTAGGGTAAGAACTCATTATTTGACAAAAACTGCTAGGAAAGCTGGGAAATAGTATGGCAGAAACTAATCACAGACCAACATCTCACACCCTATACCAAGATAAAGTTGAAATGGGTACGTGATTTAGACATAAAGGGAGATACAATAAGCAAATTAGGAAAGCAAGGAATAGTTTCCCTGTCAGTTTACCTGTATTAGGAAGGGAATTTATGAACAACCAAGAGATAAAGAACATTATGAAATGCATAAGGGATAGTTTTGATTAGATTAAATTAAAAAGGTTTTGTACAAACAAAACCAATGCAACCAAGATTAGAAAGAAAGCAGAAAGAGAGAAACAATTTTTATAGCCAATGTTTCTGCTAAAGGCCTCATTTCTAAAATATAGAGAGAACTGAGTCAAATTTATAAGAATATAAGTCGTTCCCCAATTGATAAATAGTCAAAAGATATGAACAGGCAGTTTTCAGAGGAAGAAATTAAAAAATTCTCTAAGTCACTATTGATTAGAGAAATACAAATCAAAACATTTCCAAGGTACCATACCACACCTATTAGATTGCTAACATAACAAAAGAGGAAAATGACAAACGTTGGAGAAGATATGTGAAAATTTGATCACTAATGCATTGTTGGTGGAGCTGTGAACTGATCCAAACATTCTGGAGAGCAATTTGGAAATATGCCCAAAGGGATATAAAAATGTTCACACTCTTTGACCCAGAAATACCACTTCTAGGTCTGTATCCCAAAGAGATCATAAAAATGAGAAAAGAACCCACATGTACAAAAATATTTATAGCAGCTCTTTTTGTGGTGGCAAAGAATGGAAATTAAGGGGATGTCCATAAATTGGAGAATGGCTGAATAAGTTGTGGTATATGAATGTAATGGAATACTAGTGTTCTATAGACCAATGAACAGGTGGATTTCAGGAAAAAAAACCTGGAAAGACTTACATGAACTTACGCAAAGGGAAGTGAGTGAAGGCAGGAGAACACTGTACATAATCATAGCAACATTGTGTGATGATCGACTCTGATAGATTTCGCTCTTCTTAGCAATATAATGATCCAAGACAATTCCAAAAGACTTGTGATGGAAAATACTATCCACATCCAGAGAAAAAACTAGAGTCTGAAAGCAAGATTGAAGCATACCGTTTTAACTTCTTTTGTAATTTTTTGTTTTTTCTTTCTTGTAGCTTTTCTCCTTTGTTCTGCATCTTCTTTCATAACATGACTAACGTGGAAATATGTTTAAGATGATTATACAAGTATTGTCTATATCAGATTGCTTGCCATCTTGGGGAGAGGGAGGGAAGGGAAGGGGAAAATTTTGGGACTCAATCTTACAAAACTTAATGTTGAAAACTATCTTTACATGTAATTGGAAAAAGTAAAATACTATTAAGAGCAAAAAAAAGAAAAAAATATTTTATATCAAACATTTTTGTGTGGTAGCAAAGAACTCAAAACATTTTGTTTTGTCTGTCTATCAGTTGGAGAAGGGCTAAACAAGTTGTGGTATATTAATGTGATATAATATTACTACCATAAGAAACAAAGTATGTTATGAATGCAGAGATGCATGGAAACATTCACATAAAATAATGCAAAGTAAGCATCTGGGAAAATGAGCAGAGCCAGGAAATCAATATACAAAATGTAAATAGAAAGAGCTACAGTCACAATACAGTAGAAAATGAATATTGCAAAATTATAAAAAACAAAGGGGTAAAGAACAAAATGAGATAAGAAAAGAAACCTCTCCCCACTCTTTTGCAGAAAGCAGGAGCCACAGATACGGAATATTGCATTTGCAGTACAGTTTCCAGTCAGTCGGGGTATTTTTATATGTAGCTGTTTATAGAGAAGTGACTCCAGATTAGCTGAGAAAATGATGGTCAAATCTTTCTGCAGTCACACACAAAATCCCCAGGCTTGATTAAAAGCCCAGTTACATGTATAATCTTGAGTTTTTTCAATGCATTGATAAGTTTTTCTGGTTTTATTTTTTACTTTTATTCCTCTTTTTTGTTTTTTTAAAAAGTATTTGTTACAGGTGATACCCCTCGGGGAGGAAGGGGGTGTAGATACAAGGACAAATCTAAATGATGTTAAAACAAAAAATGTCAATAAAAAAATCTATTTTTAAATAGAAAAAAATTAAGTCATCAGAAAGTTTCAAGCTGTCTAGCCAGATGTGAACAACATATTTTCACAGCTCTGTGGGTTTACCCCCACCATGTTCTGGTGTTTTGAAACTAAGGAATTGAAATAATAATAAGAATTTAAGAAAGTTTTTCTATAGGTGCACTGAATCCAACTTTTCAGTTAAAATCATCTTAAAGGGGAATGGGAGTTACAAATGGTATTACTTACAAATGGTAGTGCTGACCTCCTAAACACTAAAAATTTAACCTAATGGCCCCACTTCCCTGAAAGGAACCTATAAGAGGAGTTCAGTTTTCTCAAGGTAGATGTTTTTTAGTAAAGAGAGACCTTCAGGAATTGAGAGACCTTTAGGAATCTGAATAATATTGACATCTCACTGGCTGTGTATTTCAATAAGCTTCAGTCCTGAGCCAATCAATTAAAGTGATGGAATCTCATGGTGCGGGGTGGGGAGGGGGATGGGTAAAGGAACATGTTTTATCCTTTTTTTTTCCTTTGGTTTGGATCTAAACTTTCATTCATGTGGAAAATCTCCAGGATGGAAGCTCTGTCAGCCAACGCTGATTGACAGCTCTTGCTAACACTCAGTAGTAAATCAACAGAAAGGTATAGACTTGGAGGACTTTGTAGGGCACTGAGAGGGTGACTTGCTCAGGATCACAAAATTAAATTGTGTCAAGGCAACACTTGAACCCAAGCCACTCTGACTCTGAGGATTTTTTGGGGCTAGTTTTTTTTTTTTGGACTGGCTTATGTTGAATGGATTTTCTGTTTTTCAAAGATGAGATCAAGTCCATAAATTTGATTCAGGTCTCAAACTGAGTATTTCGACTATTTTAACCACTTAATTTCTAGCTCTTTTTTTCCCCAATAGTAATTTATATGCAAATAGTCTCTAGGCTCACTTTCTCCTACATGTACATATCAGTTTATTTCATATTCATATCACTGCATACTTCAATGCATTGACAGATCTAATATAGAGAAGCAGTATGATATAACGGAAAGTTGCTAGACTTGGAGGCAGAAAAAGTCTGGATTCATGCTGTCACTCTTAAACTTATTGGCTTTGTGACCAAGAGCAAGTCATTTAACTTGTAAGATCTTTTGTAAAATGAGGAAAAAAATACTCCTTTGACTTATCTTCCAGGTAGGTTGAATTACAGTTCTCAAGAAATGGAGCTCTATGGTCTGTGCAAAGGACTCATCAGTTATTTAGTTTGACAATGGTAGAACAAAGGTAGAAATTCAAATCACTAAACTCCAGGCCAGTTTATTCTACCAGTTTGTGCTTCGACATGAGCTACGTTCAATTCCATTTAATCAAAGGTTTATCTGAGTGTTTTTTTTTTACCTAATTTGAGATTTCATTAGCATACATAATTCCTGGAGAAGAAACTACCTCTGCCTATGAAAAATGACCACTGCTGTGTAGCTCAAGATCTTTAGAATTGCCTGGAGGCACTGACAGGCTAAGTCATTTGTCCAAGGTCACACTGCCTTTATGTATCAAAGGTGGGCCTTGAATCTATATCTACCTGACATCAAAGTCAGATCTCTAGCCACTGTGTCAAGCTGCTTCTCATTTTAGCTTTATTCTACTAAAAAAGGAAACACTTTCAGTCTTAGTCAAATAACAACATACTCAGTAAGTATAATCTGGGCTTTAGAATAACTCCAAATGAATTCTCAAAACTCAAAATTTTTTGCCTAAAACTAAATTCAGCCTTAGAATTTCTAGCATCATTTTAAGTTCTAACTGTTCCAGCTAAACTAATAAGGGAAACAGTTTCTTTCCTTGTTAAACTGTTTTCAGGATGATGATTCACTGCCACTAATTAAAAACACAGGAATTGCCATAACAGGTCAGGCCAATGGTCTAGCCAGAGTAACAGTGAATCACCAATTCCACCAATGTACTTATTTTGACTTTTGAACCACTGAAAGGTTGTAGTAGGGGCACAGTCCAAAAGAAAATAATGAATTGGGAGGGGTGAGGGAAGAAAAGGAATGATTGCACTATAAAGACAAAAGACAACAAAAAAATTTTTAAAGAAGAAGATAATGAATTAACTAATTAATCAGTACAATTGAGAAAATGGTAGTAAAGGCAAGTCAAACAACATCGCAGGAGATATTGACTGAAGACTTCCTGAGATTTTTGTGAAAAGATTTTTTTTAGAAAAGACATTATATTTTTGCCTAGGAAATGGGACTCTCAATAAGGAGGAACATATCTGACCATAAGAGAAAAATACCCCTGTGAATATCCCTGTGAGGGGGAGAATACCCAGCAGACCAGTTGCAAAATACACTAAGATGTCATTGATGAGGGTATCAGAACAAGAGAGTTTTGTAACCTGATTAACATCACAGATAAACTGAGGAAGTTCTTGTTTGCTACAGAAGGACAGTAAAGTGTGGAGAGTGGAGTTTAGAAGACCAATAGTCATTGAGATCAGAACCAGGAGACCACAAATCCATGGATTCATTATGGTGACATAGTGCGGAGGGTGCCAAATGGCCACAAAATGGTCATAGACCATGACAGGGAGGAGAAAACTATCTAAAAAACCAAAACCATGAAGACATACATTTGGGTAAGGCATCCAGCATAGGAAATAACCTTACTGTGAGTTAGGATGTTCAGCAGTATCTTGGGGACTGTAGTTAATACCATACAAAGATCAACAAAGGACAGATTAGAAAGGAAGAAGTACACTGGGGTGTGGGGATGAGAGTCAGAGGCAATGACCAACATGATGATAAGGTTTCCAACCACAGTGACCATGTATATGCCCAGAAAGAGGGGCAGCTGTTGCTCTGGCTTCTCAGAAAGGCCCAAGAAGAGAAATTCTGATACAAATGTTTGGTTTTCTGGTCCCATGCATCTGGTGTATCTTTTCATGCTTCTCTTGATTCTTGTGTTTGAAAGTCAAATTTTCTATTCAGCTCTGGTCTTTTCACTGAGAAACCTTGAAAGTCCTCTATTTTATTGAAAATCTTTATTTTGCCTTGGAGCATGAAACTCAGTGTTGCTGGGTAGGTGATTCTTGGTTTTAATCCTAGCTCTATTGACCTCCAGAATATCATTCCAAGCCCTTCAATCCCTTAATGTAGGAACTGCTAGATCTTGTGTTATTCTAATTGTGTTTCCACAATACTCAGTTTGCTTCTTTCTGGCTGCTTGCAGTATTTTCTCCTTGATCTGGGAGCTCTGGAATTTGGCAACAATATTCCTAGGAGTTTTCTTTTTGGGATCTTTTTCAGGAGGTGATCTGTGGATACTTTCAATTTCTATTTTGCCCTGTGGTTCTAGAATATCAGGGCAGTTCTCCTTGATAATTTCTTGAAAGATGATATCTAGGCTCTTTTTTGATCATGGCTTTCAGGTAGTCCAATAATTTTTAAATTATCTCTCCTGGATCCATTTTCCAGGTCAGTGGTTTTTCCAATGAGATAGTTCACGT